>JAKCPI010009468.1:0-23089 GCA_023213315.1 Euborellia annulipes | reverse complement strand
TTCCATTCACCCGGTCTTCTCGACAACTCAGGCCATATAAGACTTAAACGATATTATTTGTTAATATATCTATTGGAGGTCCAGGCATTCTTATTTAAGATAATTTTATTTTACATTTAAATAATTAGAAAATGAATTATTAGAAAGTGACAGAGAGAAGGGAGTGGAGGGGGAGGAAGGGAATGAGTGGTTCCTAGATTGCTCGCCAGATGGCAGGAGCTCTGATCCCGTTTGATCTTTTATTATGGTGAAATCTCTTGTCAACGTCAAAGATTAAAAAAAGGAAATTTACCCTCCAATAAAAAGGTTGAAATAAATATTTAGAAATCAAATTACTTTCAAAATGCATCTCTATAGGTTCTCTTTTTTTAAAGGTAAAATTTTTAAATGCCCTGAGAATTTTATTTTGATTTGATTTCTTTATAAATTATCCAATAATTAAATCACTTCTTTTGGTCTTGGTCCAATTTGAAAAGTTATTTTTATTTATTTTTCTTTCATTTAATCTTTAAGCAATAAATAATTAATTAATTATCTAATATATTGATATTCTTTTCATATAATAAAAAAATTTCAAACTATTTTAAAATTTAATCCATATTGCTCGATATTTTTTCCTCTTCAAAATTTATTTAACAATATTTATTTATTTTGCAGGTGATATATTTTTAGAAATGAAGAAATTTGCAGTTTAAAAATGTAGTTTTGTTTATAAAAGGGATAAATAAAATCGAATTGAAATGGCTACAATTATTGAAAATTCTCCAAGTAAAACTAATAATCTTCAAACTTCACTAGCTTCTTCCCCAGCAGAGGCAACAATGTTCGCAATAATACAGGATCCACCAACAATGCAACAATCGACTATTCAAGCATTAGAGATAAGGTATATGACATTCATTTTATGGACATCTTCTCAATGACCTTAAAAACTTAGTTCGTTTTCCATTATTTATTTTCAAACTAAACTTTTCTTATTATTCTAATTGTTTCATTCTGTCATGTTATTAAAAAGTATTTTTTGTTATAGAGTTATTGCAGAGGGAAAACAAAGATCTGAAATTTTTTCCGACTGTTTATACATGTATATAATAAGTATATACCTGGTATTAGAATTTATCTTTCTAGACACCCAGTTCGTGGGCTTCTAATACATTTAATATGTATCCAAATATAGGGAGGGTTTTTAAATAAGTTCACTTTCCTCGGGGAGTTTTAGGTTTGTTTAAAAAATGAGACACTTTTGCATTCCAAAAGGTTTGCCTTCCTCTTTAACTTCCAACAAAAATTAGATTTTCTTCATAACTTTAATTGAAAAATTGAATGTCTCCAAAACCTATGATGTTATTTCTTATTTATTTATTTATGTCCTTTTTCATTCTGTTTCTTTATCACTTTTTAATTACCATAATAGATCGAGTGATTATTATGTTATTTTTAGTTATTCAAGGAAATAATAAAAATCAACTTGATATATTATTGGTGTAATATTACAACCTAAGAGAACATATTTCATCACTTATGATGAACTCTTAGAAAATTTCATCATCTTTGAAAGAAATATTTCATATACCAATGAGAAGTACTTTTGTCTAAGTAATTTTTTAAAAATTTTATTTAATAACGGCTGAATTTTTCTGCATTTCTATTTATTTTTCGACTTGTTACTACATATAAATCCGAGCCCTATTAATCTTTTTTTTTTAAATTCATTTAAGATCTTTTTCGGAACAATTAATTACGAATTCAAATGTTTTTTTATCATCTCTAAACCCATCTTGTTCTGAAATATAGGTTTTTGAAAAATCGGAGGATCATATGCATTTCTCAATTGGAAGATTCCTTCTTAATGGATAGCAAGTTCTTCAAGCAATGTTTCAATAAAAAACATAATTGTTTTCCATTTCAAAATTTTATTCTGATGATGGTCATTTGAGTGACCGAAACTGGTGGTATATGTGCTCATACAGTCATCAAATGAATAAAATCCTGAAAATGAAAAATAACCATTAAGGAGGAATCTTCCAATTGAGAATTGCATAAATATGAACTTTGAATAAATTTTTTCGTTAATTCTACTTGTTTTAATTTTAAAGCACTTGAATATTGAATCCAGTTTTTGCCAAATTTTTTCGTTCGTATGCAGTTTGTATGTCAGAATTTTTTTTAACTCTTTTCGGCTACTAAGGCTATTTATGGTTATGGCTTTAATATAGAAATTTTTACAATACATTATATCGATGGCTACTGGGGGACGTTCCACACGCTGATTGCTCGGAGTCACCAATCCCGAGCTTCCGCCGCAACTCAGAATTTTTCGCCTAACAAGTCAAATCATTGATTTATTTCCAAGGGCTGTATCAAATTGGCCGTTCTCTTGTTCACGATTTAGGAATCGCTGATTTAATCAAATATCTATAATTATCCATTGATTTTTTCAGACCGCCCTCATTAGTCCAAATGAAGAACAATATGATCTTCTACAAAAGCGATTAAAAGAAAGAGTAGACGATGGTCGAGGGGAAACCATTTATGAAGTTGGAATTTGTGAAGGTACGCATCTATTCTTATCAAAATATTAAAATTAATTATCTATTAAAAACTAATTGTGTAATTAGATGGAGGAGAAAGTAGCGGATTAAAACAGGAAGAATATGATGCAAGCGTGGCAACATTAAAATCCCTTGCTGAGCAATTAGATTGTGATTGCGTTCTTCTGAGACATCGCAAACAGGATAAAGGACTATCTGGACAATTTTTAATTCGAAGGCGTGTTCAAGAACAGGATTTTCTTGAAATTAGGTATCTATTATATCTTATTTATACAAGGGGAAAATCTTCTAAGTTATTGGACATGTTTTCGTCACCTTTCTTTCCTTTGACCTTGTAAATGAGCTCTGCGCTCTTTGGCCAATCGCTTGAGGTCCTCGATGTTGCGTGAGACTTTTCAATACAAGATATTCCATACTCATACAGTTTTTTTGAATGTAATCATGGGAAAAGAATAATGTGAATTTAAAAAGTTTTTAAACATTGGGACTGGGAAAAACAGCTCAAAGTAATAACTTTTTTTGTCATTGGGGTTAGCTGGGTGGCTTATTTTGTTCATAGGGTAGCCTTTACTTGGTACTAGGTGCTACTAACCTTCGGCGAATTGGAAAATGGTATAGATGGCACATGCGATACTACAGCGGTCTATTTGTTTAGACATAAAAATGAAATGGAATCAGGGAGGACAAGTTCGGTAGGAAACGATATTCTTGGATTCGATTCACTTGGTAAGAATAAGTTATTTTTAAATTTTAACAGATGAACATAACAGTGGCGTCATTTCAACTTTTTCTTGGGGGGGGGGGGGTAAACATTTTTTTTTTCTTAAAATTTTACTTACAAATGGGTACTCAAATTTGACCAAAACATATTTAATTTAATTAATTGTTTAATTTTGTATAGTTTGTATACTCGTAGATGTATTTTGGAGTATTTTATTTAGAATAATATAAAATTTTATAAAAATCAGAGCTCTTGGAGGGGGGGGGGCAATTGCCCCCTCCCCAAATGACGCCACTGGAACATAGGGGATAGGCTGGTGGACAGAGATTTATACTGTATAATCACAGCTAGATAAAAATAATTTTCCCTTAAATAACTAAAACACTTAGATGAGATGTAAGTAGTGGCTGTGTATGTTGATTTCAGGGGATGGGAGGAGAGGCCAAAACAAAATACTCTGAATGCTTTACCAATCAGCCGGAAACGTCTCCGGCTGATTGGTAAAGCATTCAGTATTTTGTTTCTCCCCCAACCTTAGAACTAAATTATATTTCTTATATATATTTTTTTTAACTAATTTAAATCAAATTGCAGGAAATGTTGTAAATAAACCAGAGCATGGTTCTCTTGATTGGGTGAAAATCTGTGAGAAAGCATCTAAAGTGATAACTTTTATCGATTTAGCTGGCCATGAACGATATCTAAAAACAACCGTATTCGGAATGACTGGCCATATGCCTGACTTCGGAATGCTTATGGTAAATATTTTTATTTTTTAATCACTTCAATTTAATTTGTCTTTTTACTTGCTCTTACCTAAACATGTTAACATATATAAAGTTTTGATTTAAATTTCTCAATCAATGGAAGTTTTATTTGTCTATGGCCAAGTTAGTGGTGGCTGAATAAAACAATATATGGTATATTATATAGATTTTATTTTTGGCAGCAACTGTAGCTAACAGTTTCGGTGGTTCCCTCCATCATCTTCAGGTTTAAAAATAATAACACAAACAATGTACATTAAGTTTATTTTTTCTTTCTTGGCCATAGACAAATAAAACTTCCATTGATTGAGAAATTTAGATAAATAATTGTACAATCCCACATTCAAATATAAAGTTTTGGTTTCATGTCAAAAATTCGATGTCGAGATTTTGATGGATATACACGATTTGAGGTGATTTTTGCAACATGGTTTGTCTGTGTGTGTTCAACCATGAGGGAATTGAAATTTTATATTTAAATTAGGCACCCCTCTAGGACCTGAAAATAAGCTTTTAATCAAAATCGGCCAAAGAGTACTAGTACTTTACCAACTTTTTCAATTTTGATTGACATTTAAAAATCAATTATTTTTTAGATGCCTTTTAAAATGTATATTCTCATTTTGACATTGAAATCCTCTGAAGACCACCTTACTCTTGTACCTTATAAAATGTAAATATTTTCCCATGTGTATAAATTTTACATTTTGAATTCAAATGTACCGTGCTGTCGGAAAATAAATAAGTATATGTCGACACAAAAAATCTGGTGTGACAAGCACAGAACACAATTTTCTCTTACTGAAGGTAAGCGAAAGTTATGTCTGTGCGACCAGTCACACCAGATTTTTGACATTTGAACCTTCGTCTCTTATTTTTTTTTATCTCTTGATATTTTTAAAGAAGCTTATATAGAAAGTCCGCAAACAATCATTCACTTTAGTGACTTCACCAAACTTTTTTCTCATTCACACTCACAATCACACAGTCTTTTCGGCAATTCCGGCCATATAAGACTTTTACGATATCCGTTATTGGATTAATATACATATTGGGGATCCAGATATTTCTATTTAAGGCATTTGGTATCCAAATGGCTTAAATAAAATCATCGGGACTGCCTGGGGTCCGAACCCACGGTTTTGGAATACGAGGCTAGCAAGCTAACCCCTACACCAAGCCTCGAAGGCCAATTTAAATTTTTTTTTATTCGTTATCCAAAAACACAAGAAAGATTTGAATTTAATAGATTCTGGGATGATTAATATATTTTATTTCATTTTTTCTGCCTCTCTATGTGCAATTAACAAAGTAACCTCTTTTATTCTATAAATAAATCAATTTCTTTCCAACTTGATAACTTATCTCGGAAAAACACCACAATCAGATCGTTATCAACCATCTGATTATTAGCAATCGAAGCTGATTGAATACAAATCCAAATCAAAAAATGCCCCCGGGTTTGGCGTAGTAGGTAGCGTGCCTACCTCCTATACCAAACGTCGCGGGTTCTGACCCAGGCAGTCCGATGATTTTATTTGAGCCATTTGGATACCAGATGGCTTAAATAGAAATGCCTGAACCCACAATAAATATCGTGTAAAGTCTTGATGATTGATGATGATTTGATGTTCTGGGGCTTCTCTGCACTGCGACCTCTATAGATCTATTGTGCTCCCCGTATCACTCTCCGGGTTCAAGGCCCCTGGAGAGGATCATTCTAGGAATGGTTCATGCCCATCCCTCAGGCCCTAGGTGCCTGGAACTGGAGGGGATTGTATTCCCATTGCCCCAGTAGAGACGCTCGACTTGGTTGAATTTTTGCGGCAAGCCGGGTTCGAACTCGAGTACAATTTTACCTCGTATTACTAAGCCCCAGCTTAACCGATAAGCCACGTCGCCTCCTTTTCTAAAGTCTTAAATGGCCTGAGTTGTCGAAAAGACTGTGAGAATGTGTGTGTGAGTGTGAGTGTGAATGAGAAAAAAGTGTGAATGTTTTTTTATAAAAAAAAAAAAAAAACAATTCAAAAAAATTAAAAGTTTTTTTTTGTCTTTGTTTAGGTTGGTGCAAATGCAGGTGTTGTGGGCATGGCAAAGGAACATCTCGGATTGGCGCTGGCGCTAAGTGTTCCAGTTTTCGTTGTTGTCACTAAAATTGACATGTGTCCAGAAAATGTTCTTCATGATTCACTTAAATTATTAGTTCGAATTTTAAAATCACCCGGATGTCGAAAAGTACCTGTTATGGTCAAAACGCCAGATGATGTTGTTTTAAGTGCAACTAATTTTGTTTCTGAAAGGTAATTAATTAATATATTATTTAAAAAAAAAAAATTTTCCTCATTAAAACTTGGGAAACTTTTTTAAGTAATAATTAAATAATAATTTCAATTTTTAGGCTATGTCCAATTTTTCAAGTGTCAAATGTAAGCGGACAAAATTTGGATTTACTTAAAATGTTTTTAAATTTATTAACAACTCGAGTTATAAGCCGAGATTCTGAGCCAGCCGAATTTCAAATTGATGATACTTATTCAGTTCCAGTAAGTTTACTTTTTTTTAAAAATTACAGGTATTTTTTATGAAAAAAAATTGAATGAAAGCTTAATTTTTGACAACAAAAAGCGCTCCAATATAAACGGGTGATAATTATGAATCAGCCTAATATTTTTTTGTTTTATTTTAGGGCGTAGGGACGGTTGTGTCAGGGACAACACTCAAAGGTGTTATCCGTTTGAATGACACTCTCTTACTTGGACCCGACACTTTGGGACATTTCATGTCAATTGCAGTTAAAAGTATCCATCGAAAGAGAATGGCGGTTCGAGAAGTGCGCGCTGGACAAACAGCTTCATTTGCATTGAAAAAGGTTTTTTTTTTTTTAACGCAAAAACTTTATATAAAATTCTATTATATTTTTGAAAACCAATTTAATAATTTTTAGATAAAAAGATCCCAAATTCGCAAAGGAATGGTGATGGTGGCCCAATCAGTTAATCCCACCGCTTGTTGGGAATTTGAAGGGGAAATTCTTGTACTTCATCATCCAACTACTATTAGTTCAAGATATCAAGCAATGGGTAAATGATCTAATTTTTCCTTGAATTAAATCAAACTACTTTGTCGGCTATACAACGACCGATCGTACTTAAAATAACGAGAGAGCATAATTAACTCCCACTCTGGCGGCAAACAAAATTAATTGTTTATAAACGAAAAATGCATCAATTGATATTAAAAATTATCACGATAGTATAACATTTACGATGGGTTGCAAGAACGTACAGAACACATATTCCTTTAATTTCCAAAATATATTAAGCGGTATTATTAATTACTAGCCGCGCGCCCCCCTTAAACGGGTTTGGCGTCTAGATAGGGGGGCTTAACCCCCCCTCAACAGGCTCTGATCCGCCTGCGGTGGACCCTCGCCTTTTTTTTTAAACACTCACACACACATACACACAGTCTTTGCAACTTAGGCCATATAAGACTGAAAATATATATATTGGGGTTCCGGAAATTCTTATTTAAGCCATTTGGTATCCTTGCTCCGAGGGCACCCTCGCCACAGATCAAACACAATCAAAATTGGACAGCTCCAGGTTAAAAATTGTTTCTAAGTTTAGGGCCATCTATACGCTTGTCAGGGAACTAACAGTAAGCTGGTAGGAAAAAAAACTCGCTCCCAAAGAGATTTGAACTCAAGTTTATTGCATTATCACTTGCTGTCATACTGACTCCTTTACTCTCTCGGCCAGTTAATTCATTTATTTTTCAGATTTTTAAGCCACTGGCAGCGTAACATATCTTTTGAAGGAAAACAGCCTAGTATTGCCATCTAGCCACTTGTCATATAACTAAAAGAAACTTATAAACATTCTTCCCATAGAGCTGTTCCCCCCTTAACCCTCGCCTTTTCTTAATTATGAAAAGAAAATTATTACTATTCCAATCCAGTGCCTTAACTCAAAAAGTTATAGGAATTTCGGGATGAAAATAATTTTCCTGTATTACAAACGTTAAAAATTTGGTTTCCAAATTCCAACTGGAAGTTGCCCAAATAGAGCTTGACAGACAGACGGACATTAGCGAATTATATAAATAGATATCCAAAATATTGAAATTGATTAATATTAAATAAAAAAAAATAAACAATTGGGAAAATAGAAAAGCAAGTGAAATTAGGATCAAATTGTATGACATGTATGAAATTATAAATCACCCGTACGCCCTTGGGGTCAAATGGCCAACTATATAAAAAAAATTTGACATTTACGCTAACCTCACATCGTCGGATAAATATCTATATAATAATTAATAAACCGCTTAATACCCAGGGCCGGAACTACGAGATTTTTAGGGGGGCAAAATTTAATTTGCCCCCCCTCCTTAAAATTTTCTATACAAAATTCATATCATTTTAATCATTTTACCATTTTTTAGTAAATCTTTCTTTAATTGCCGCCCCCTGATATCTCCGCCCGGGGCCACGCACCGCCCCCCCCCTAGATCCGCCCCTGTTAATACGTATTGAAAATTAAAGGAATTAGAATTAACTTAATGCATTCTTATGCTTTGCTGTCTCTCATTTACGATGTCCCAGTCGTTTTGTATCTTATAATTTCTTTTTAAAGAGCCTTTGGATAACTGATCTTTAAGTTAAGTCTATAATTTAACGACCCAGTAAATTTAAAGCATCGATAACTAAAGAAACTTTAGCTATTTGTAGAACTGTTTTCTGGCAACCCACTGTCAAAGTATTTAAAAAATGTTTTTTTTATTTTTAGTTCATTGTGGAAGTATCCGACAGACTGCATCGATTCTTTCAATGTCTCAAGAATGTCTACGAACTGGAGATAAAGCTCAAGTTCATTTTCGTTTCATCAAACATCCAGAATATATTAAACCAGGACAACGCATGGTTAGTAAAATTCAATGCCAAAACTTTAAGTTCAAATATAGATAAAATTAATTTTTTTTTTTTTGATAGGTATTTCGTGAGGGTCGTACAAAGGCAGTTGGGAATGTAATTCGTTTGATTCCGCATGCCAGTCCAGGAGCACAATCATCATCCAGGGCTAAGCCCAACAAAATGCAAGGTTCAAAACAGACAAATACAATAAGCAACTCAACGGTTTCAACGTCATCAACTTCAACGTCAACAACTTTTTCTAATGTAATGCCGACAACTATACATCAGGTGATTAATACAATTAATACAAAAAAAAAATGAGAATATACTGGTACATTTTAAAGAGCATCTAAAAAATAATTGTTTTGAATTTTAATCAAAATCGTTAGTGCGAATTTTGAGAAAATAAAAAAAAAACTGAAAAAGTGCATCAGTAAAGTATTAATACTCTTTGGCCGATTTTAATTAAAAGCTTATTTTCACGCCTCAGGCCAGCGCCTAACTTAAGGTGCGCGTCTCGGGGTGCTAATTTTGGGACTTTCCAGCTCCACAATTTTGAAGCTATCGACCTCAAATTTTTTTTAAAATTAAAGCTATTTAAAATATCTACAACTTATAGAAGCCCTTTTTTTTGATTTTCGAAAAAAAAAAATTTTTTTTTAGATTAATCGCATTAAATAAAAGATATTTTAAAAAAAGGAGCTCTATAAGTTGTAGATAATTAAATTAGTAATCATTGTGT
The DNA here is from genome assembly GCA_023213315.1 of Euborellia annulipes. NCBI lineage: Eukaryota > Metazoa > Arthropoda > Insecta > Dermaptera > Anisolabididae > Euborellia > Euborellia annulipes. The sequence continues at coordinate 13,392 of JAKCPI010009468.1, read as the reverse complement.
TAAAAAATAATTAATTTCTTCCCTTTAATTAATTAGCTGGAAAGTCTAGAATGAAATGCAATTTGTCCCTTGTTTTCCTATGGGGAACACTAACCCCATCTCTTGCCGCCTAGAGGAACTCGGTAGTCAAAAGCTTTCTAACGACTTTTCGAGACGCGCACCTTAAATAAAAAATTTCAACCTCCTAGCTCAATTCCTTCATGCTTTAAATTGAACACAGACAGACAGACACACACACACGCACAATACAGAGACAGACCATGTTGCGAAAACCATTTTTTCGGACTCAGGGGATTTCAAAACGTGTATATTCATCAAAATCTCGACATCCAATACTTTCTCTATAAATATTGACATAAGAGAAAGTAAAAAACCGGAGCCTTTTATTCCTTGCTCTTCCTGTTCCTTTCACTATTATTCAATTCCACAGCCATTTCCTTTAGCCATTTGACCTAGTAAGAAACCATCTTTAGAATAATAATTTAATTAACACACCAGTCTAACATCCGACATTTTTACGGGCAACGATGTCTGGTTCGAACAAATGAACAAAAAACAAGTGAACGATGATGAACCAATGTTTAATGAACGAGTGAACGATGAGCGATATCCGATTTTACGGGCAACGATGTCTGGTTCGAACAAGGGAACAATGAACGAATGATTAATGAACGAGTGAACGATGAGCGATATCCGATTTTACGGGCAACAATGTCTGGTTCGAACAAATGAACAAAAAAACAAGTGAACGATGAACGAATGATTAATGAACGAGTGAACGATGAGCTATATCCGATTTTACGGGCAACAATGTCTGGTTCGAACAAATGAACAAAAAACAAGTGAACGATGAACGAATGATTAATGAACGAGTGAACGATGAGCGATATCCGATTTTACGGGCAACGATGACTGTTTCAAACAAATGAAACAAAAAACAAGTGAACGATGAACGAATGATTTAATGAACGAGTGAACGATGAGCGATATCCGGTTCGAACGAATGAAAGAGCGAACGATGCCTGATTCGGTTCTCAAATTTCGCCTCAACGATTTTGATTCAAATTAACAAATCATCACAATCAACAATGATTTTTCATCATGAGAATTTTTTCTATATAAACATTTACTGATAATTCAAATACTGTGTAGAAAGATGCATTCATCTTCCGGCTGGTCATTGCCTTGTTAAATTACAATTATTAACAACATTACCATGTTGTCAACTTCTTCGGGAATTTAATGTTTATTTATATTTTAGGATGCCGATTCACCATTTGAAGTTCCACTTGATAAACGTGAGAATAGTGGACAAAGAATGGGCAGAAGGTCCCGCGGGGGAACCAGACGGACCACAACTCAAAATACAAATAAAACTGCCACCAATAATATGGATTCATCTAATAGTTCCAGGAATCGCCCTTAAAATTATTACAATTGTAACAATCTTTTCTCATTTTATTTTATTTTAATATTAACTTAAAAAAAAAAAGCAATATCATTCTTAATAAAATGAAATAATTAAAAAATGGTGCTTTGTTAGGTTCATCTCGCATAGTTCTTTTTTTTTTTAAGATGGCAATATCTTAAACAAAGGTGAAGTTTAAGTTAACCGTCCTATTTAGTAAATAAAAAAAGAAAAAAAAAAAACATCGCCTTTGGCTCAAGAATTATTTTTTTTCCTCTTTTATCATTTTGAAATTGACTAACATGAGAATAAAATATTTTTATATTCTTTTAATTAATTCATTTTAAAACTTTCTATAAATTTTTTTTCATTTTGATAAATTAAATTCCTTCCAATTATTTAATTTTATGATTAAATTCAAAAGCCATCTTAAATTAACTTTTTTTTTCATCTCATAAAATTTCAAATTTTTTTTTTTTGATCGTTTTACTTAAAGAAACAAAAAAAACTTTAATAGAATTAAAAAAAAAAAAAAATACTTTTCTTCCCTTTTTCTATTGTAATTTAAATTCTATTTATTTATTGACTTTTTTTCTTTTTGGCGTTTTAGTCATTTATTATCTTGCACACTTTCTTAAATTGTTTAAAATAATAAAAATTATTTTTATATAATATTATCTCTATATATAAATTTATTTATCTATATAAACTTATATTTAAAAAATTAAATTAAAATTTAGTATAAAACATTTTTAAAAATTTCCTCAAAATAGACAAATTTCTTTCTTTTCTAATCATCAAAAAACGAGACTTTTTTTTTCTTTTTTATTAAAAGTCAAGGCAAAGTCTTTTTCTTGATGATATTTAAATAACAAAATTTGTATAATATACAAAAATCTCCCAACCTATTAAAGGACAAATGTACAAATATTAGCAAATCAACCGAGACATATTCCATATATATATTTTTTTTAAATAAATAAAACAAAAACAAAAAAATCATATTCTGAAAAGTAAATTTGATGATATCACTTACTCTCTATATATATTGTATATTAAGCAAGGCAGTCTAATCTAAATGTTAATTTTATTCAAAATTCTTATCTCTGTAAAATATAATACTTTTATTTTGACAAATGGCAAATTTAATTTATAATTCGAGAAAATAAGAACGCCACGAAACAAAAAAAAATTATAATCTAAACTAATAGTGTCAAATAAATTTACCCCTAAATTAGCAAAAATTATAGGGGGGGGGGCAACTATTCTAGATGCGGCCCTGTATCAATTGATGTTGCGACAATAAATTTGACCCGTAACGTCTCAAAATTCAATAAGCAACGAGAAATTTTAATTTTGGCTGCTCCTGCCTTACTTCCTTATTATATAATTTCAATAATGTTTTCTTTACAAGTGTTAAATCTAGTACATATCACAGTTCCTTTTAAATTCCGTCTGTATCTGTTAATTTATAGAGAGGGTGATATTCTTTACGGGCACTTTATGCCCGTTTGCACCAACACATCTTAGATCTTAAGCTCGCCTTACATCTTACAATTGAATTTGAAATCAGGAAATCGGGTCTTAAGATTCTCTATTTGTGCCTCCATCGCTTAAATAATAACACTAAGACATATTTATTTCAAAAAAATATAAATTCTATATAAATAGTTGAATAGGTAAGGTAGGCCAAATTTCGCTTTTTAAGTTATGGAAGGCTCAAGGCAAGCTTAAGATCTAAGATGTTTTGGTGCAAATGGTAATAAATAATTCTTAATTTCATTTTTTTTCCTCAATTCTCTTTAATAAATGGTACAAAATTGACGTGATCTCTATATACAAATTTTAAATTACACTATTTATATTATATTAAGAAAATTTCAATAGCATCTATAAATTTTTTTTATATACAAACCCACCCTAAAATTTAATGGTATTATGAATAATCCTAAAATAATAGGAAATAATTTAAGGAGAAAAATATCATCTAATTGTTACAATGGATAAAGTTTTTTTTAGAGTAAAACTTAATGTGTCCAGAAATAAACTACAAACAATTGATTAACCAAATTTCTTTTTTTTTTTTAAATTTTAATTCCAATTCCAAAATAATAATTAATATAAACCTAAGACTCCGCATGTCTTTGAATCCGGGCTCATGATTTCCATGCATAATTTATAAAATTCTGGTGTGACTGGCGCACAGCACACAACTTTCTCTTACCTTCGGTAATCGAAAGTTGTGTACTGTGCTTGTCACACCAGATTTTTTGTGTCGACATGTATTTAGTTTCCGACAGTATGGTACATTCGATTTTCAAGATGTAAAATTTATAAGTATGGCAAAATGTTTATATTTTGTTACCATGGCAACCATTTCTCCTATCTTTTCTATGGAGTACAAGAGTAAAGTGGTCTTCAGAAGATTTCAATCACAAAATGAGAATATACATTTTAAAGAGCAACTAAAAAATAGTTGATATATGAATTTTAAAAAAAATCGTTGGAGCAAATTTTGAGAAAATCGAAAAAAACTGAAAAAGTGCATCAGTAAAGTGCTAGTACTCTTTGGTCGATTTTGTTCAAAAGCTTCGTGTCACGTCCCATGGGGGTGTCTAACTTAAATATAAAATTTCAACCTCCTAGCTCTTTTCGTTCTTGAGATATTTTGTTCACAGACACACACCCCCCCCCCCCCCCCACCCCAGACAGACCATGTCGCGAAAACCACTTTTTTGGATTCAGGGGACCTCAAAACGTGAAGATCCATCAAAATCTCGACATCGAATTTTTGACATGAAACCAATACTTTCTCTCTCTATATATTAACATATATATAGAGGTACGAGAAAGTAAAAAAGGGTCAAGTCCTATGGGGATTTGCATGTTAATTTCGATTCACAAGGGGGTCTCCTTTGCAACTTTTTTCACATTTAAAAAAATTCCTATGAAATTTTATATTTATTTAGGATTCTCTATTGTGTGTAAAAATGCAAGTTTGAAACTAAGGTGATATGGGAAACTTAATATATCTCGGCACAAAAATATCTGGTGTGCAGCACAGTACACAACTTTCGATTACCGAAGGTAAGAGAAATTTGTGTGCTTTGCGTTAAGCAGGGGCGTATATAGAAATTTTTTTCGGGGGGGCCCGAACTCAAAAAATTTTTCTGCGGAAAATTTTTTTTTTCAAGAAACAATATTCTTTTTCACACGAAATTTTTTGCGGAACATTTTTTCTATTGCGGAACCAAAGTTGTCCATCCTGCGGAAAAATTTGTTGCGCTGATGTCTGTATATCCCTATATATGTATATGTGTTTGGGAAATTTCGGGGGGGGGGGCGCCGGGCCCCTCGGCCCCCCCCATAAATACGCCCCTGGCGTTAAGTCACACCAGACTTTGTTCTTTGTAACTCAGTGAATGGGAATCACTTTGTACAGCAGAAATGCCAAACAAAATAAATTATTTCGAACGATAAAGGGTGATAGCCGTCTCAGCGACGGGAGACCAACATGACTTTCAAATTTTCTTTTGTTTTGTTCAATTTGAAAATAGTGAAATTTTAATAGTGATTTTGATTTTTAATTGTGAAAAAGTACCTGCCAATTATCAAAACAGTTGCCCTCAGGCCAATGAAATTTATTATTTCACTCTTTTATCATTAAAAAAAAAAAAATTAATTTTATTATTTATTTTTAGAGTTGTTATTTTTTTTCGATTGATAACTATTGTTCACCATATTATCTTATAGAAAGTAATTTATATTCAATATTTAAAATAAATGAATTTACATAGATAATAATGTATTTATTAATACTAGGTTAGATTGAGAAATGGTTTATTTTTTTTATGTTTTATGTTTATTATCTATTACAGTTAAGGCAAAAATATTATAAATTAATTTGGATACCAAATGGCTTAAATAAGAATGCCTGGACCACAAATATAGATATTAAACAAGATACTGTTAAGGATTGAAGTCTTAAATGGCCTGAGTTGCCGAAAAGACTGTGTGTGTGTATGTGTGTGCGAGTCAGTGGCGGATTAATGCAATTTTGTCGGGGGGGCGGTTTTTTTTTTTTTTATTTTTTTTGTTATTTAAGGACTTTGTGGGCATCTATGGCCATTTAGACCCCTTTCCTATTTATTTAAATTGATTGGTAACAAATTCAATTGAAATTAAAGCCCGGAAATCATAATTTCTTTAGATCACTAGTTTTTATAACATTGTGAATTTCTTCTCGGGGGGGGGGGGGGGCGATCGCCCCCCTCGCCCCCTCCCCCCCCTTTAATCCGCCCCTGGTGCGAGTGTAAGTGAGAATGGGAAAACAAAGTGTGAGTGTTTAAAAAAAGGGCTTCAAAATGATTATATTTGAAAAAAATAAATAAATAAAATAAATTTATTTAAACAGATATAATATTTTAATTCTGGCAATTTGTAGGATTGCCAAAAAATTGAAATTTATCTATTTCATCTTGCAAAGCCAGTAGCGTAGCCAGGATTTCTGCTTGGGGGGGCCCAAAATTTTTATTAACCCCCCTTCTCCAAGAAACTTCAAGTGGAGAAATTTTTTTAGATAATATAATAATTATAAATAAAAAACAAATAAAAAAAAATTTTTTTCTGAAATAAAAAATAATTTTAATACAAAATTCGTAAATATTAGAGATTTTTTCAATTATTTATAAGTTTTTTGTTAGTTTTTAGAATTTATGAGAGTTAATAAAATTATTATTAAAAAAAAAAATCATTAGGGAAAACATTTGGTATTTTTTTGTTTTGGAGAAGGCTTTGGGGGGCCCGGCCCCCTGGGCCCCCCCCTGAATACGCCACTGTGCAAAGCTAATTTCTCTACAGCATCAAGGGCGGATCCAGAGGTGTTTCTCGGGGGGGGGGGGGGTAATCTGCTGTGACTCGTCGCACAGCACACTATATTTTCTTAATTTCGGTAATTTAAAAGCGCATTCTGTACTTGTTTGCCAGAACATAAATATACATCAAATTTTTAAGTATTAATTTTAAAAATTTTACATTAAAAATAAATTTTTTTGCGAAAAAAGGTATTTTTTCGAATCTCGGGGGGGGGGGGTAATTACCCCCTTTACCCCCCCCCCTTGTATCCGCCCTTGTACAGCATCCATTTCAGGCTGCTAGTAAGCAGTTGATTGCGGATTCCTTACAAGTACCAAGAAAATTGTCCAAGCTAAAAAAAACAAAGAAATAAATTAACTTTTCAATAAGATGGCCCAAGGGAAGAAGCAACCAAAGCCAAACGTTTGATACAAGTGGAGGAAAACTCTCTTAAATGAAGAATTGAAAGCCTTAGCTCGGTACGTACTCACTAGATGTGAATTTCTGAGGGTAATATTTCAGTATAGTAAGTATAGTTCAAGCCCTAGGGCTTGGCGTAGTTGGTAGCGTGCCCGCCTTGTATACCAAGGGTCGCGGGTTCGGATCCTAGGCAGTCCGATGATTTTATTTAAGCCATTTTGGATACCAAATGGCTTAAATAAGAATCCCTGATCCCCCAATAGATATATTTACAAATAACGGGTATCGTAAAAAGTCTTAAATGGCCTAAGTTGCCGAAAAGACTATGTATGTGTGAGTGTGAATGGGAAAAAAGTGCGAGTGTTTTTTTAATTAAAAAAAAAATACGTACTCATTAATAATAAATAATACGTACTCGATCCATCGGTGTTTTGATTACAAAAATATTCAATTATGTAACTTGAAAAATCGTAGGATATAACGTGAAATTTATAAAATATATCTGAAAAAAAAAAAAAAAAGCTTAAATAGTATTTGAAGAAGTGGATATGGTCAGGGGCGTAGCCAAGGGGGGGGATGGGGGGGAGTCTCCCCCCCAGGTCGGATCAAGTTGGCAACTGTTGGCAAAATCAAGGACCAGTTGGCAAAATAAAATTTATTTAACAGAAATTAATTTGTTTTAATTTAAAAAAAAAATTAAATTTTCTTTTTTTATATTCTCATCTATTAAAAAAAAAAAAAAATTTTATTTTCTTTTTACTGAATATAAATTTATTATACAATGTAATACAAACACATAAAGAAAATCATTAGGATTATTTTAAAAGGGAAAAATAAAATATTTGAACAAATAAAAGAAAGCTCAGTCGTTCATTTGTAATTGGAAATGGAATAATTTTCTTTATTTACTATAATTGTAAAAAAAAGGAATTCCAATTAAACAATGTTTTGGATAGAAATATAAATTTTATACAGGTCAACAAAAAAAGTTTTTTGAAATTTAGCTCCTGGATATATGGAAGCGCTAATTCCAAAAATGCCATCAATTTTGCGCCATCGGCTCTAGTTTTAGAGATATAGAGAAAATTAAATTTAAATAAATAATCTGATCAAGAGCGACTCTTATTTTGAATTTTCTAGACCTGGCCTCTGTAGCCGAAAAAAGTTAAAAAAAAAATAAAATAATTCATTGATTACGAAATTATGAGCAAAACAGTTTTCTTAGTCAGGATTCAGAGCTATCCATCCATATACCCAAGAATAGCTCTAAATTCTTGGCTCAAAACACCATCTTTATCATAAAATTTTCTTATATTTGCTTTTTAACAAAATTGACTTTGATAACTATTTTGTTCATAATTTCTTTAGAGTGATTTTTAGAAAGTGAAAGAACTACAAAATATCGTAAATATGTTTTTTTTTTGAATTCAGTGATGGTAAAAGATTCTACCTATTAGGGGTGTCCAAAGTTGAAAAAACTGAAAAAATTCGATTTTTTTAAAATTTTAGCCGTGTTTTGCACCACTAAATCGCCTCCAATTGGGCTGAAACTTTATATTTCTATGTACAGTGGAACTTCGCTTAACGAGCATAATTCGTTCCAGAATCATACTCGTAAAGCGAAACACTCGTTATGCGAAACAATAACATTCTCCCCTTAGAGCTGTCCCCTCATGTCACAGACTGATGTAACATGAGCACAATCCGGGACTTTCTCTCTCCTCTCTACTCGTTATGCGAAACGTCACTCGTTAAGCAAGTCATATTTTTACAATTTTTTTTGCTTGTTATGCAAATTGCTTGTTATAAAAGGGCACCCTAAGCGAGGTTCTAATGTATTTATTTTTAAAGGGTAAAGCCAGAAAATTCAAAATAAGAGTCGCTCTAGAGCTCATTTTCTATTAAAATTTAATTTTCTCTAAATCTCTAAAACTAAATTTGATGGAGAAAAACTTATGGTATTTTTGGAATTAGGGTATCCTATATAAAAACCCAGGAATTGCTTAAAACACCCCGGTAAATTACACATTAGACCAGCGTTTCTCAACCTTTTGAAGTCCACGGCACCCCAAAGGTGCGTTGAGAATAATATTACTCACTAGCGGCACCCTTCTTTTTTTTTCCCTATCAAAACGAAATTTTTTCCGCCCTGGGGAAAATTTTTTCCCCTTGCGTGAAAATCATTTGACCTTTTTTTTTTGGTAAAGCTTAATTTTTTCCGATCTACGGAAAATTTTGCCGCTTCCATTTTAATCATTTGACCTTTTTTTAGCAAAACTTTATTATTTTTTTCTCTAAATATCTCACGGCACCCATTAGGCATTCTCGCGGCACCCTTGGGTGCCGGGGCACACCGGTTGGGAACCACTGCATTAGACAATAGAAGAGGGATTTAGTCGGTAAGAGTCCTGTACTACTCGAGAAAATTTTTCATTGAGTGTAATTATATGGGGAATTTCTCAAATGAAAAAAATCTTGCCTTAATTATATTTCTATCAAAAATTTTGTTTAAACCTTTAGTTTTTTAATATTAAAATAGCAAAGTGAAGGGGGAGGGGACATAAAACATCGAACATGTCATATAGCGACTAAGGGGCGTCGGGTTTAGCCTCTAGTAAATTAATATATTTAGGATGAAAAAGAATGTAAATTGTACAGTTGGCAAATTGATTAAATTTAGTTGGCATTTTTGGCCTTCTCCCCCCCCTGAAAAATCTCTTCGCTACGCCCCTGGATATGGTAATATACTGGAAGGCAGGTGCAGCCAAATAATAAAAGTCTCATGCTCACAGAACACTGAAACGTTTCGGGATATTGACCCATCAGTCGTCGCTACATAAGACAAAATTTACAAAATCTGGTGTGACTGGACGGTCCTTATAATTAATATTTATTTCAAATGAATTCGATACCAATTATTTGAAATAAATAGGGATGTTGTCTACGCACGTTTTTCCCGATAAGATGGCGTAGTGTGTCATAAAAAGTGTGCCCGAAAAATCAAGTAATTCAAAAATTTGCCAAGAGATGTCAGAATGGTAGCTAATAATATTTAATGCATTTGGTTGATTTTCATTGATCTTTTAACAATAAATACTTTATAAATGTTATTATATATTATGTTTCTTTTATAAAAGCATAAAAATATATAAATATAGGCCAGATATAAGCTAATACTATATCGTCTGTTAGACTAGTTTGCCATCTATTGCAAGAATGCTGAACTAATTTGACATTTGATTTTTAAATAAATCATCTAAGCTTATTTTAAAAAATTCTTAATTAATATGTGATTAATAATAACAATAAATTCATTTTTAAATTTAAAAAAAAAATTAAAGATTATTGGGACAGATTGTTTTTTTGTATTTGCTTGATAACAAAAAAATTAAAAATCATTAAAACAATTATAGCTCGATGTCCCAATAATCTCTTATGAATTTAATTCATTTAAAAAAAAAACCGCATTGAAAAATTCCTTATAATAGTCTAGTTTTTTTGAAAGTACGTTTAGATCATAGTCAACCACCAGTTTATCCGATGGATAGCTAGTTAATTAGAAGTGAAGCAATCCGCCCTAAATGAAATAGTTATTTATTTTACCTTCATTTGATTCCGGCCGAGGGATACATAAAAGAACATTTGCATTTGAAGGATCAAAAAAAATATCTAATTGCTGTTTATTTATTTCTATTTGATTTTTAAATCGTCGATAAAGATTAAAATTAACTAATCCATTATTAGTTTGAGGTGTGAATTCAAAATCAACGCATTCAACGTCTTTGAAAATTTGATCTGAATTATCATACCAAGCAGCAACATACCATTTGCCTTGCATCTGAAAAGTATAGAAAATGTTAAATTTTGACATACCTATAGGCTATATTAGAACCTTCTATATTACCTCTTGTATTTGATTCCTCTCCAAATGTTTCACTGTATAATTCTGAACGCATTCTTGAGCGATTACACCCGTTATTACAACAAATATTGAAACAAGAATATTTTGAAATTTCATTTTTTTTACTTGTTTTTATTTTCTAAAAGAATATTAAATAAGAAATTATCAGGTTTAAAGCTTATGAGTGTGTGGCGTGCGATTGACTGTCACTATGTAGAAAAATATTTATTACGATTTTTATCTCAGTAATTGAAATGGCATTTGAAAACATTATTATTTTTACTTTCTCTTACCTCTATATATATATGTTAATATATATAGAGAGAGAAAGTATTGGTTTCATGTCAAAAATTCGAAGTCGAGATTTTGATGGATCTTCACGTTTTGAGGTCCCCTGAATCCAAAAAAGTGGTTTTCGCGACATGGTGTGTCTGTCTGTCTGTCTGTGTGTGTGTCTGTGTGTTCAATTTTAAGCATGAAGGAATTGAGCTAGGAGGTTGAAATTTTATATATAAGTTAAACACCCCCGGGAGCGAGAAAATATGCTTTAATCAAAATCGGCCAAAAATGCCTGGACCCTAATATATATAAATTCATAATTAACGGTTATCGTAAATGTCTTATATGGCCTGAGCTGCCGAAAAGACAGTGTGAATGTGTGTGTGAGTGTGAGTGTGAATGAGAAAAAAGTGTGAATGTTTTTTTTTAATAAAAAAAAAAAAAAAAAATCAAAATCGGCCAAAGAGTACTAGTACTTTACTGATGTACTTTTTCAGTATTATTTCGATTTTCTCAAAATTCGCTCCAACGATTTTGATTAAAATTCAAAAATCAATTATTCTTTAAAATGTATATTCTCATTTTGCCATTGAAATCTTCTGAAGACCACTTTACTCTTGACCTTCATAGCAAAGATAGAAGAAATGGTTGCCATGGTAACAAAATCAGGGGCGTAGCCAAGGGGGGGGATGGGGGGGAGTCTCCCCCCAGGTCGGATCGAGTTGGCAAATGTTGGCAAAATCAAGGACCAGTTGGCAAAATAAAGTTTATTTAACAGAAATTAATTTATGTTTTAATTTAAAAAAAATTTTATACAGGTCAACAAAAAAAGTTTTTTGAAATTTAGGTCCTGGCTATTTGGAAGCGCTAATTCCAAAAATGCCATCAATTTTGCGCCATCGGCTCTAGTTTTAGAGATATAGAGAAAATTAAATTTTAATAAATAATCTGATCAAGAGCGACTCTTATTTTGAATTTTCTAGATTTTTTAAGTCGTTACCCCCTGCAGATAGTTAAAATACATAGAAATAGAAGTCTATACTGTAAAGTTTGAGCCCAATCGGAGGTGGCTTAGTGGGGCAAAACACGGCTAAAATTTTAGAAAAATTGCATTTTTTCATTTTTTTTTCAGGACACTCCTGAATAGAATTTTTACCATCTCTGAATGGAAAAAGTATGTTTACGATCTTCTCTAGTTTTTAACTTTCCAAAAGTTAAGCAATGCCAAGCGTGGCGAAAGTCCCGGGATTGGGGACCCCGAGCAATCAGCTTGTGGAAAGTCCCCCCGGTAGCCATCGGTATAATGTAATTTAGAAATATATTAAATAAAGTCATACCTGGCCTCTGTAGCCGAAAAAATTAAAAAAAAAAAAAAAAATAATTCATTGATAACGAAATTATGAGCAAAACAGTTTTCTTAGTCAGGATTCAGAGCTATCCATCCATATACCCAAGAATTGCTCTAAATTCTTGGCGCAAAACACCATCTTTATCATAAAATTTTCTTATATTTGCTTTTTAACAAAATTGACTTTGATAACTATTTTGTTCATAATTTCTTTAGAATGATTTTTAGAAAGTGAAAGAACTACAGAATATCGTAAATATGTTTTTTTGCATTCAGTGATGGTAAAAGATTCTACCTATTAGGGGTGTCCAAAGTTGAAAAAACTGAAAAAATTCGATTTTTCTAAAATTTTAGCCGTGTTTTTGCACCACTAAATCGCCTCCAATTGGGCTGAAACTTTATATTTCTATGTACAGTGGAACTTCGCATAATTCGTTCCAGAATCGTACTCGTAAAGCGAAACACTCGTTAGGCGAAACAATAACATTCTCCCCTTAGAGCTGTCCCCTCATGACACAGACTGATGTAAAATGAGCACAATCCGGGACTTTCTCTCTCCTCTCCACTCGTTATGCGAAACGTCACTCGTTAAGCAAGTCATATTTTTACAATTTTTTTTGCTCGTTATGCAAATTGCTTGTTATGTAAGGGCACCCTAAGCGAGTTTCTAAATATTTCTTTTTAAGGGGTAAAGCCAGAAAATTCAAAATAAGAGTCGCTCTAGAGCTTATTTTCTATTAAAATTTAATTTTCTCTAAATCTCTAAAACTAAATTTGATGGAGAAAAACTTATGGTATTTTTGGAATTAGGGTATCCTATATAAAAACCCAGGAATTGCTTAAAACACCCCGGTAAATTACACATTAGACCAGCGTTTCCCAACCTTTTGAAGTCCACCGCACTCCAAAGGTGCGTTGAGAATAATATTACTCACTAGCGGCACCCTTCTTTTTTTTCCCTATCAAAACGAAATTTTTTTCTGCCCTGGGGAAAATTTTTTCCCCCTTGCGTGAAAATCATTTGACCTTTTTTTAGCAAAACTTTATTATTTTTTTTCTCTAAATATCTCACGGCACCCCTTAGGCATTCTCGCGGCATCCGTGAAGGGGGAGGGGACATAAAACATCGAACATGTCATATAGCGACTAAGGGGCGTCGGGTTTAGCCTCTTGTAAATTAAT
>JAKCPI010009466.1:0-82290 GCA_023213315.1 Euborellia annulipes | reverse complement strand
ATGGAATTAGCTAGGTAATTAAAAATTTTTAATTTTTTATTCAGAGACAATATTTAATTATATCACAGAATCAAAAGTGCATTAACTAAAAATATTATTTTTTGTTATTTTATAATTTTTTTTTTTTTTTTTTTTTTGGGGGGAAAAAAACATTCACTTATTTTTCTCATTCACACTCACACTCACACACACATTCATACAGTCTTTTCGGCAACTTAGGCCATACAAGACTTTTACGATAACCGTTGTAATTAATATATCAATTTGGGGTTCAGGCATTTCTATTTAAGTCATCTTTAATCCAAATGGCTTAAATAAAATCATCGGACTGCCTGGGTCCGAACCCGCGACGTTTGGTATAGGAGGTAGGCACGCTACCTACTACGCTACAGACCCGGGGCTATTTTATAATTTAAGCCTATTATAATTAGAAAAAATGGAAACTATTATTCTTATCTGAAAATTCTAAGCACCCTTGAATAACTACAAATCAATTTTATTTATTTATTTTTTTTTTAAATAAAACCCCTTGTAATATTTTAAATAAAATGCCAAGATAAGGAATGTTTTTGATCCTTGCAACTCTAAGTCTGTTTTGAACTGTTTACAAAAAGCTAAACGCCTCTTCTTTGACAGGTAATGGACAAAGAGCGGTTTTTCAAATATTGTTCTAACTTCTCACACTTGCTTGGTTTTTATTTATATTTTTTTCACACGGATTCATTCTTGTTGTTGTTCCTTTCTCTACTTTCCCTCTCCACCTACGCACCTGTGATACCCAAAGTCCGGGAGGTCTTCGGATTAGCCTTTCGGATAATATATATTAATCGTTTGACTCAGCGGCTTGAAAGCAAAATCTGATTATTTTTCATCTTTTTTTTTTCTTTACTGACCCCTTAAACCGGATATCCTATTTTTCCATTGACTGACAGATGGGCGAAAAAAAGAATACACTATTCACTTTTTGCGAAAAAATATTGTATACAAATCTCAGACTATGCATTATTCCCTTTTGACATTCATTTCCGAAAAGGCAGCTAATAATATGAGTACAATAGAGAAAATAAATTTACAATTATTCTTTTATTTATTAATCTTTTAAATAAATTTCATTATTTAAAAATAAATCCTTCTAACTTATTAATAAAATTATATAAGAACTTGGATTTTTTCTAAAACTGTAATTTATAATTAATTTGTCATAGTCGCTAAATTGAATTAGTTTCACTTTAAAACTTTATGAATTTATTTATCAACAATAAGATTTTAATAGTTTTAGAGATAATCAAGCATTTTTAGAGGAGGTGAGAAAGTTAAATATTTTTTTTTCCTTTGATCTTAAATTCTTATACACCTTGTGCCCCCAATAACAACTAAGAAGATTATATTAAAATTCAATACAACTGGCACACTTGCAATCAAATTCTAAACTTGAGTCATTCAAAAGCGATTTTTCATCTAATTAGATAAATTTCTTTTCTATAAGCTCAAATTCAATTTTTCTCCACTATTACAACAGATAGCAATTCAATAAAGAAAAAAAAATTCTTTTACAATTTGGTGAATCGAGGATTTATTTTTTGAAAATATTAAAATATATTTCCAGTCAATTAGAGAAAGGCAAATTTTAAACATATGTTGGTCTCTGGCTCCTTTTCTTTTCTCTTCGTCCTTTTGTCCACAATTTTCGTACAAAAGTTATTTTTCTTTTGACATAACAACTTGGTTTACCTCAACTAACGTCAACCTGAAATTTCGAAATTCTTTAGTTATTATGAGATCATAAAAAAAAGCCAAAGAATTTAAAAAAAAGACCTTAGTATTCATTGAAAGTCACGTTCTTGAAAAAAAAGCTTTGAATAATCATCATCAGTCCTTGAGTTAATATCACAATGCAAAATGGAGAGAGACTAAACCTAAATAAACCAAATGTTATGATTAGATTAAAGGAAATAAATTATCTAAATGAATAGAGGAAGGATGGGATGAGCTCTTAATTGAGGGATGGTGCGGGTGGGCCCTTGGACCTTTTTTTCTCTTTCTTTTTCTCGCAGACATTCATCATCTGGACCTCCCACTTCATCCCCAAGACCCAGCATTCCGCAAACTCAAGATTTTTCTGGGTCAGAATATGTCACCTGATGTATTCATCATGATCTATTCATTCATTCACACATTCATTCAGAAATCACAATACGTTCAATGCCTCGTAACGATGGAAAAAAAAAAGAATCCGAAACAGCCAATTCTCTTATTTACTTAGGTTTACCTTTAAAATCTATTTATTTACTTTAGGAAACCTAAGAATGGAAGTGAAATTAAGATATTTAAGTCCTAAAGAATAATGTATACCTAGTTCTAGTCATAAAAAGTTTTAAATAGAGGTCCCAGTCTGGTGGATATTCTCTTAGTCTGTTAAATCATTAATGTCAGAACTGACGCGTTGTGGTTAAACCGGGAAATAACTTCCATGGGTTTCCGTTTCTTTCTTCATAGAAAGGCATAACTGATAGAGTTTATAGTCCAAGTTAATTTATTAAAAAATTAAATTTAAAAAGCCCTCGGGCTTTGTGTAGTTGGTAGGCCTGCCTTCTATACCAAGGGTTGTGAGTTCGGATCCCAGGCAGTCTGATGGTTTTATTTAAGCCATTTGGATACCAAATTCAAAGAATTATAACCCGAGTAAAAATGATTAAAAATGATCGAGAGATACACTCGACCACAGCATAGTGAACCTTGAGGGGCACACAGGGATATACACCCACGCACCAGGGACACACACAGTAGATCGGAAGTGACCAGAAGAAAAATGTGTGTCCCTGGTGCGGGCGTGTATACCTCTTTGTTTCCCTCAAGGTTCACTATGCAGACCTGCTGCGGGCGTGTGTATCACTTGATCATTTTTAATCATTTTTACTCGGTAACTAATTAATTTTTGTTTTATTAACTGATTTCTCTGAATAAATGTGTTGAGTCTAGTCTCAACGCAGTCTCTAATTCTTATTCCCAAAAACATCATTACTCAAGAAAATCCAAATTTTCTGAAGTAAACACAACGTTTCGTAATGATTAAGGCACTTCCTGGACTTCCTCTAATGTTCATAAAGAAGTTTCACTTCAAAAATAAACTCTAATCCATCATGATTTAATCTGAAAAAGTTTAGTTTATTTTATTATTCTTTAAAATATCTCTTTTTAATAAACGAATAATTCTTTTGATGAATTTATTTTCAAAATAATAGATTATCTCCTATTATTTTACTACTAGTTAAAGGTTTGTGAAGACTTAGATAAATTTTTCAAAATAAATCATGAAAAAAAAAACCGGTAGAGAAATATTCCGTATTTATTTCTACTATAAATATCACTTTTCTCGTAAGATTAATAGCCAAATCTAGATTTATGGCGATGGCAACGGAGGGACATTCGTTTGACGTCCTAATTCTCGGTATTTATTGCAACGATGGGGTTCCCGGTGAGACTACTTGTGCCCAGACAGTTTGGCACCTGGACCGTTTTTTGAACACCAAAAGATTTGGAGTAAACCCAGAGTTTATCGTCGTGAAGACCTCCCACATGGGAGGCACCCAACCAACTTCATTCACATTCTTTCGGGTAAGGAAACGATAAATTTTCGCTTGGAAAGAAAAAAGAAGAGTGAGAGTGTATAGTGACTGCTGCTGCCAGGGGTGGCGAGGAAAAAGCAGAAAACGTTATTGACCCTTCGACGCTATTATTGGTAATTGAAAGATCAGTTTCTAAAGAGGGTAGGAGGGACCCAAAAGATCATTACTCAATCGTTGAATGCAAGTTTGGACAATTAGGAAAACCAACAGAATAGAATTGTTTGCCCCACTTGGAGGCCAATGTTGGTTGAATTTAACAATCATTCCTGAGGACTATTTTTTAAATATCTCCCGGTTTTTCAATAAAATTTTAAATAGAGATATAGCCTGAGAACCCAAGAAGAAACTTCTCAAAAAAAAGATCTTTTGTGGTATAGAATTCAAATGTTTTAAATAGAAAGAACATTATTTATTTATTTTTTTTTAATTTTAGTTGTACCACCCGTGAGATATTTAATAAAATTAAGTAATTCTAAGACCAAATTTAAAATCACCAATGTTGCTAATTTAACATCAATTAATAGCATTAAAACTTTTTAATTCTTAATTAAAAAAAAAAAAATTCAATCGAATCATAGGTTATAATCATAATTATAGTAAGTTACATAATTATGTACTAGCATCAACAATTATTAAAAAGATTCCGAATTGGTGATTTTAAAAAATAAATTAAGTAAATTGATATGATCTTCTAAGGATAAACTTTGAACAATATTATCTAAAGAGCAAATTGAGTTAATGAAATTTCAGCCCTAAACAACTCAATTTGCTCTTTTGATTGTGATCTACCTAAATGAAATGGCAGTTTATTGATATATTAATATTAAAGTTCATATTATCTCCTTCAAGAATATATCTTCATTTTTCTTGAATATGAAATGTGGTAGGTTAAATATCTTTTCAATTGCGATTTGGAATTGATTCAGATTATTTTTCTCCTACTCAAAAATTCAAAAATATCAGATAATACCTTACAATAAATATAAAAAAAAATTATTTTTTGTCAATAATATACTTCTTTTGGTCTCTTTGCATCTTAAACTTCATTGACTCCAACGATATATAATTTAAAATTTATTAGTCTACTTATTGTATTGAGAGGATAATACAAATATTTCTTAAATTTTATTTGTCAGGATCCGACGACCAACTTCAGTACATTAGTATCGGTTACAAAGAACCATCTTCAGGTCTGTAAAATTACACAATTATTACAAAACAAGCAACGATATTAAACAAAAACTCACCACCAAATCCTATGTTTCGTGATTAGAATACAGCGAAATTCGTAAAACATTAGAATAATTTCAATGCCTGGTTGGTAGAAAATTGCTAGAAGATCGTGGAATATATATGTAATATAAATTAAATGCACGAATCTGATATAGGGCCTTATTTGTATTAAATCAAACGTATTGTGGCAAACAAAATAACGCCACTCAAAATACACATTAACGCCAATCAAGATCAATAATATTGAATTTACTCTAATAAATAAAATTATTTTCATATGATAGTCTTATTCAATTTTTTTAAATTCCCCTTTGCAAGTTTTAAGGCCATTTTTATATTTTATATATTTTATTTATAATTAAAATCGGTCACTTTCAGGGGACGTTCCACATTCTTGCTTCTAGGACTACCAATCTTAAATTCAGCCATGCTTTGGCATTTCAATACTAAAATGTAAATTGATAATCTCATATTCTAATGCAATCGGTGACATCAGATTTTTTTATTTAAAAATTTTAATATCAAAAGGATGACAAATTATAAGAATTTTTAAAACGAACAAATGTAATTTATAAAAGAAATCTTTAAAGATGACTTCTGTTTTGACTATTGTTAAATTTTGCGTTGTCCCCTTGCAAAGCGCCTGCCTCTTTTATTCATCAAGGGACCATTCAGATTTGTTTTCTTCTTCCTGCTTTATAATTGCCTTGTGTCGGAAGTTAATCCTATTAGCAGTCTGTTTCTTCAGGCGTGGGCTTTATTTTTCTTACGCCCTTTTTGCTGCCATTGCTACCTGCCTTTGCCTTGAAAAGAAGGGGTACAAAAGGCCTTTCCGCAAACCTTAAGCCTTTCTTTCCGTGGCAATAAAGTGTTAATTGTGTTTATGTATTAGGTCTGGAATTCTTATTTAAACGCCTCCTCCTCTATGAATCGGCTTATTGTGTCTCTCTCTTGGTATAAAGGGCGACGGAATTCGGGGGCGGAGATATTCCGGGCAAAAAGCGGATCGTTCTGCAACTTTGCAGAACAATATGCTGTCCAGTTTGATCCGATTTATGCTCCAAAAAAAATGTCCTAAATCTGAAAAGAGATGACATAATCCGATTTACTTCAAATAAAGTGACATCGTCAATACAATTAAAAATTCGACCCTTTTTATCGAACCAACGCAGATTCTTTTTTTTTTTACCCAGAAGCGATTTGAAAAACATAAAAAGTTTAATTAATGCATTTAAATGGTAATTTTTTTTAGAATGATCGATTTATGGCCAGCGTTGATAATACCTGATTTGGGAGAAAAAAAGAGAATTTAATAAAGTTGTTGGCGTAATGAGCCTTCATTACATTCGCTCTCTTTTTTCTTGTCTAGATATATTAAATTTTTATATTTAAGCTGGTGTATAGAAAAATGAGATACTCGCCAAGTTTGAATGTAGGTTTACTACATTCTCCCGAGATGATTATTTTATTTTGTTAAAATTCTGAGGACTGTCATGGGTTCCGAAGTCGAAAATTTCAATATTTCTTACTAATAAATAAATTTTTAATAAGTCTTTCTTGATATTTTGTATTATTATTATTTTTTGTTCAAGGGTTTGCTTTTTTTTAAATCTTTTTTGGCATCTTGGGCCATCTTTAACGATAGGGGCTAAGCATTATTTAGAAATGAACTTATTAGGGGGCGAATGTTGGAATATTTTTCATTAAATTCAACAAATTTTATATTTTTTCAGAAATTCACTCCTACTTCAGAAAGTTATACATAATCGATAAAAATTTTTAAATAATACTCTATGCTTAGTTTGGGGATCCTTTTTATTCTTCCTGTGAGTGCTTCATTTTTTTCAATTTACAAGTTTAAAGCAAAAAAAAAAATACTTCACGAAATTGATATTCTCAAAAATTCTTATTTGCAACAAAGAATATAAAATTTGCTATGCAAACTGATAACTGGTTTGCACGAGAGGACCAATTTAACCTATGGAGGGAAGTTTACTCTATTACCTTCTAGTGTTAGGTACAAATTAAAAACAAATATTTTTGTTTTGTTTTGTTTTAAGGTGGAATTTATTTTTGCGATTTGCTTCTGTATAGGAAAACAGTTTCGGAGATTTCTCAACTAAAAATGATATAAATATAAATAACTTATAAAGTGTAAACACAAAATAAAATGTATAATATTAAGAAAAGATGCTTAAAGCATTTGAATGTAACATGTCAAAAAGGTCCGTCATCCTTAAATTCTTGCTCGTCCTTGGACCATAGCACAGTGGTAGAGAATCCGCCTCTTGTGCCAGAGGTCTAAATAATATCCCGTGGGCTAATTAGAATAGAATAAAGACTATGCGCCTTGAATTCTGATCCTAAAGAGAGATAGATTGAATTGTTTCATCTGTCAAAGTTCCTCAGCATAAATCTGTTCATATTTCTTTTTCATTTCATAACTATTTGTCAATCGTATTTTTCAGTTCAATTATATAAAATTATATTTAACAAATTTCTGAGTATGTTTAGTCAAATCCGAATTGAGGTGTCCATTGAATATTATTCAAATGAATAGATCTCGAAACTTATTTAAATAAAATACAGGGTGTCCGAGTTATTAAAAGAAATTCTAAAGTTCTTCAAGAATTTAACTCACCATCAGGATGTAATTACGGATTATTCGTTCGTTTTCACCGATTTTTTTTCCATTTTGCCGAAATTATTTTTTTATATAAAGAAACAATTTGAGAAATATCTGCATTAAAAAAATGCAACTTGAAAATAAGGAAATATAGCGTATATATTTGAAAATATATCGCAACGTTTTTGAAGATCTCCCAAAAAGGGATGGGGTCGTAATCAGGGAGAGTGATCTGCTCGCAAAAAATAAAAAATTTAAAAAAATAAAAAATAAATTATAATTTATTAAAAAAAAAAATAATTTTAGAAATTTTATTTGAAAAATATTTAAAAAAATAAAATAAAATGAAATAAATAATGATGGTTGGTGATGTCTTCTGGTGGATGGTGAAATGAAACATTTCGGTCACATCTGGCCGGCCTTCGTCCGAACCCCAGTGAAGGCTGTTGGACGTTTCGGTCCTCTTCTGGACGCCGTCGAATGATATTGGATGCTGGCGGCTGCACATCGAGTGGTGTCGATTCGTTCAAAGCCATCGAATGTGTATGTTTGAAGATGGTAGTGGCTTCACAGCCAGCCAGAGAGTGATGTTTTTCTTGTCTGTCTCCGACCAAATAATTTTCTCTCAAAAGGGGAAGGGGAAAAAAGGATTAATTCAATTTTAAAATTTTTCAAATTAAATTTCAATAATCTTCCTTTTCTCTATAATTTTATATATAAAAATAAATTAAATTAATTATAAAAAAAAAAAACGATCTCTTCCTGGGATCGTTGCGATATTTTATTGATGACTTTCGGCATAAGTTGCAACAGCATCTCATCCAGATGCTTCAATAAGGAAAGAGAGGGTAAAAAAAATTTATCAATTTTATCAATAAAAAAATATATTATCTGATACAATTTATCCAATTCGCTACTATATTTTTCTGATCTTTTTCTCTTTTTTTTTTAAGTACAATCTCTTATCAATTTTTTTTTTTTTTTTTTTTTTTCAAATTAAAAATTTAAACCTGTTAAGTGGCGGGAAATGGAGGCGATCGCCTATTTGTTAACCGAAAAGGAAAAGAGGAGGTACGAGAGAAATGAGCAACTCCCCGTGGCTCAATTAATCCGATACCGAAGTACACCACCTCAAAATCCAATATCGACACGACACAAGAGAGAGAGAGGCCAAGTTTGCCGGGGCTTTGAGCCAGAAAGCAACCAACCACCCCCTACCCCTACCCCTACCCCCAACCCTTCCTTCCTTCTATCCAGTATCCTGCTTACACTTTGTATACAACTTGCTATTTTTCTCTGCTCGCAAGCTAAGCCCAAACTAGACTTCTTTTTTTTTTTTTCTTATCCTCGTCTTCTTCTTCTTCTTCTTCTTCTTTCTTCTTGTGTGAGTGAATAAGAATCTGTTTGTGTGTATTTGGATGGAAAACGATATAAATATAAAAAGCAGCACACTCTGCTTGACGCTTGAGGGGTGCTTGTGAATTATAACGCTCGGATGGGGCGTAAAAGGCACAATGCCACCCTGAGAATGCATTCGAGGGCTGTTGGTTCGTTGCTCTCACCTTTTTATTCACCGGTCACTTTCCAATCGTATTATTGTCCATTTAATTTAATTTTCTCTCAGATCTCAATTATAGTGACCAAAATTGGGGGAACCCTCCTTGGGTTTTATATTCAATTATATTTTAACGTTTCGGGTCTCGGTCCTTCACTCGTTTGGGCCTTTCAATGTTGGCTATATTTAATGCTAATATAATATAAATTAGGATTTTTGCTGAAATTACTATTATAAGAATATTTCTTTCTTTTTATTTGCGCCCATAACTTCTACCTTACGAAATTTTTCGATACAGAATTTTTATATAATAAATCATTGCAAAAATAATTTTGCACGATGAGTATATAAATTTATAAAATTTATTTAATAATTAAAATTTAATTTTGTTGATGACTTCGGGGTCTTGTGCTCACCGGTTGAGAAAATATTAATAATTATTAAATTTACCCTGTGTCCAAACGAGGCTTTTAAATATTTTTTTTTATTTCATTTTTAAGGTCTTTTTCGGCAGCAAAGGACATTTAGACCCCGTCTCTATTTATTTCACCTGGATTGGTAGCCAATCCAATTGAAATAAATTGTGATATTAATTTTAGATTCAACCATGAAAATTTTTAAATGATACATTTTTATTTTACACCGAAATAATGTGTGACTTCGTAAATTATTTTCACCACTTGGCAAGTATTCAAACCAAATTTTTATATGACATTCTATGTGAAAAATTTGACTTGAAAGATATGAATTCAAAATAAAAGCTCATTTTAGAAAACTAATCGTTCGAGCAGCCAAAGAGAAAAAATAAAAAATATAATCGTTACTCAGGTCTATTTTCTAAGCAAAAACATCACTTTTAACATCAGCGTTAAATCATTTTAACACCTCCTTGTTTTATAATTGCTATTCTGTAAGCAAAAACTTAACGCCAAAGCGTCAACATTTAGTCAATAGTGTTAAAAATTAATGTCATGTCTAGTGCGTTTAATATTTCAACGCCGTATTTAATGCATCAAAATGGCGTCTTTAATCAAAAAGTAAGGTTATGATTTTTGACAGCTTTGAGATAAAAGCAACATGTTAACGTCGCTCTTAAAACTTGGTTTAAAGTATAGCATTTTTTAACGCTGGTGCTATTACTTTACTTTTTAACGATTAATTTAAGTGTAAAATTTTAACGTCTGTTTTTAGAAAATAGACCTGAGGCCTAAGGCCTGGCCATCTTCAGTGCAGGATTTAGTTCTTTGGTGATCCTTCGTCTGATGTCTCAAACTTTTGCATGAAGAGAGGAGGGGAAGACGAGCATTCAAGTGTTCGTTCACGAACTTCACTTCATATAAAAGTCTAAGACACCTGACGAAGGATCGCCAAAGACTATATCCTGCACTGAAGATGGCCAGGCGTTAGGCTGGCCGAAATATTTGCAAATATATGGTATAAGGCGATTCCTGAAAAATTTTTTGTTATTTTATTTCTTCCGTTAAATCATCCGTTTATTATATTTATTTATTAATAAATTACTCCCCAATTAGGGTTTTTTTTTCTATTGCATCTATTATCAAAAAAAAAATTGTTCACTAATAGAAAGGGCGCCGACAGGGGGAGGATTTATCACCGAGACCCTGGCCCTTTGAACTTCAACCCTAAATTCCTAATGAGAATAAATTTGAAATTATTTTTATTAACTTTTTTTTCTTTAACGGTGGCACCTTTTGGTTTCAACTCTACAAAAAATATTTTCATACAATTTTTTTTTACATCTGAAGCACATATAGGACAATTAGGTTTAAAAATTTAAACTTTTTTTTTTTAAATTTATCTCTTGGCCTAGCTTGGGCCATGAGAAAAAATGACTTATGAAGCGAGATGAATAGAAACCACCAGACTACCCCACACTCATTCATCTAATTTAACTCTATTAACATCCAGAGGGCCAATATCCTTATAATGGACCCTGTTATGCAATAGTGTGTCAAGCGCCAAAAAATTAAAAATTGAGTTAAGCACGGAATATTGTTTCAAATCCTATAATTAATACTATTTTTTATGAAATATGTCCTAAAAAAATTTATATTTAATGTTACTTGCACAATTGACAAAAAAAATTATATATAATCCAATGAAAACAAAAAACTTTAATGTTGATTTTCTCAAAACTCAGTAGGTGGCGCTTGACACACTAATGCGTAACAGGGTCCATATAATCGAATAAATTTATTATTTTTCAGGGAATAAGAGCTGGGCTGGGAATTCCTTTACGAAATTCATAAACGGGGAATTTTTTAATTAATAATTTTATATAATTAATAAAATATGACCAAGGTTTTTTATTTTCAAATTTAATAATTTTTATGGGCTGATTCCCTTTGGCTTATTTAGAAATTTTTTATCTTTTTTTCTTCATCTCCGTTGATAGCCATCTCTCTCCCAACACCCAGGCATCCTTAACTGATTGTTTTAAAACAATATGTCCTAAATATATTACAAAGTTTTAACAAAATCATATAATATTTAAAATAATTGCCTCGAGATTAGAAAGATAATAATAATTTTCAATGCTAACTAACGTCGAGGTTCTTCACATGTATTTATAAATAAAATAAAATAGGTAGCTATATAAATAAATATTCTCTTGTTTAAATAAAAAAAAAATTCTGCATTCTTTTTATCTAAATATGGATACTGCGATACTAATAGGGTTTATTATTATTTATTATAATATTTTTTAAAAGGTTATCTCTGCATCTTATTGCACGAATAAATTCTCTAATTTAATTATGAATGTAATTTTATTTTTATAAAACCAACTTTTTAAATGTTAGGTCCTTATTTATTAATCAGAATATTATAATAAATTTTAGGGTCAGACCGAAACCGAAAATTTCCCATATAAAATTCGTATCATTTTAATTTTTAAAAGTTGGTAAATTTATTTTACTAGAAAAAAAATGACTATAATTTTAAGTGAAGATATCCGAAATCTTTCAAAGGGAAAAATTATAAATAACTTTCTCTTATTGAATAGATTTTGTATTCTGACGATGTGTTCGATTTGTGCTCAAAACTTCACTTCACTTGCTCCAGCAACCCTCTCTCTTTTATTATAGTGAGTTTCTCTTTATTTCTCTGCGCCGATATTGTCACAATTTAACACGAACCCTTGTCCGCAGATGGGAATTTTTGTTTAGATACCTCTGCTACTCTTACCCAGTATGTTACTGATTTGGAAACCTAGAAAATTATGTAAGATGGCCAAGAGCTTTCAGGGGATGTTCCAATCTTTATTGTATCTTTCCCTATCATAGAAAGATCAAAAAAAAAATCCCAAAAAACAAAACTGCGGATCTTTGCCCCACCTTAACTCTAATTTGTTTTCAATTCAATATAATATTCACCCAAGCCATTGTCAACTAATTAATCCTCCATATTCATTTTATAATCATGGATTAATAAGCATTTTCATTTTTATCGTCTTTCCACATAAACAGGGAGCCGACCCTAAGGGAGCATACAAGTATTAGGCTACGTAACGCAATTTTTGAAGATTTTTGACCCCCCTCCCCCATGTAACGCGCCGTAACATTTTTCTGGCCCCCCTAGACGTTACGTAACGCTCTAGTGGCCATTTTATCTAAAAGTCACAATTACGTTGCGCAAAGTCTCGGAAAGTCGCTAAAATACCAGTTACGTTACGCGTTGTTCAAGGGGGCTCTCCCTTGTAACGCATGGTAACGTTTTACGAGACCCCCCTCCCCCCAAATTGCGTTACGTAATACTTGTACGCTCCCTAAGCAAATTGGGCCTGCGCTTAATTTTGCCCCGCTCAACCTCCAAGTGGCTGTTTCAATTTTTTACTTTTTTCAGTGATCTCATTAATTTCGTAAAAATAAAAGTTAAAACTATATCAGTTTCAAACAAGGCTCTACCTAGTTAATATATCAGTTTCTTAAGTTTATTATTCCCCCTGTATATAAAAATAAAAAATTCCCTGCTATTATTTTACATGTTGAAAGAGGAAAAAATATCCATCTTCTTAATTTGAATTTATTTTTAAACTAGATAAAAAAAAATGCTGAGATTAAAAATAGTTTCTATTTGCATAAATATTTTAAGATTGATCTTACTATAAAATTTATTCCACTATTGTCAACACTCTTTTCTTTTTCTATTCTATAACATTTTTTATGTTTAACGTTCTTAAAAAAAAAAGAAGTGTTTACCTGGTTTTTAATTCTAATTTATTAATATCCTTTAATCTTTAGACAGCAAACAAATTTCTCGGATTCTCTCATCTCTCTTTATATTATTTCCATTGAATTGACTTAGGGTAAATATAAATAAATTCCTATCAAATGACGAGCAGAGAGAGGAGCACAAGATGTGCATCCCAGGCCTCAAATGTTTTGACTTGGGGCCCCAAATGCACAAAAGAAAACGGGGTGCAGGCTGTGCAGTGGCGAAGGGACCACCTTGGAATTTGTAATCGCATTTGTCGACCGATCCGTGACATCTGTATTGTACCCCCCCTCCCCCCACCCCTCCTCTTCTATAGGAAGTGACATCCTCTTGCTCTTCAGTCCCCCATCTCGTTAAAAAGGTACTCCTGCTCCCTGAGTCCATAGAGCTGGCCATTTTGGGTTCAGACTGGTGGTGGGGACCTTTTGTGTATGTTAACAGGCCAGTTCAACGTTTCTAGGGCAGCTCTAAAGCTTCCAGACACACGTTTGTGTTTGTAGGATAATAGGCCTCAACCTCTGCTGGTTACATCGCCCAGATTCTCCCTCTTCCTCTCTTTAATCTTTTCATTCTCTCTTATGAGAGGATTTATTATCCGTGTCAAAATTATTTGGACAGACTTAGGGGACTGTAAATAATTAATTTACTTTTTATTATATAAAAAAAAATAGTTGTAGTTACGACTATTTTTAATAAACTGTAAAATTTCAAAGTTTCCAAAGAGCAAAATTTAATTTTAATAAATTAAAAAATTAATTATTTTATGCTTCTAAATTATATTATCAAGACTGAAAATAAACTACGGTGTGACCAATTTTAATCAATATTCAGTAGAATAAATTTGAACATCATTAAGAACGTTGTTGATATTGGATTTATTGATAAAAAAAAAGTAAATTGTTTTCAATCATTTTGCAATCTTTGGATTATTTAAAAAAATTTTCCCCTCTATTAGAAAAAGTGGAAAAAAAAATCAGTTTGATCCCTAAATATAGGGAACCAACTCGTTTGTTTAAGTTAATTTGACTCCTCGTTGTATTTTAATTTTTGTAAATATTCAATTTTCACCCCCCCCCCATCCTCCCCAACACCTTGAACTCTTTATAGGGAAAGAGAGATGGGGTTGGCGTTCACAAAAAAAAAGGAAAAAAAAAAAGAAAATTTGATATCCAACGTGGTATTTCCAAGTTAATTGAATGTGTTGGCGTGCAATGTAACAAACGCCTCCCTCCCCCCCTGAGGGGGTGGGTTTCGATGTTGGATTTGGGGGGTGGACTTGGCGGCGGGCGTCGCCAGGCTTTTCGGGGCTTTGATTGACGCCCGGCGGCGGAAAACAACGAAAAAACACACACCCACCCTCACACAGATACACACCTCCACGCTAAAAATAAAAGCTGTGACAAGTTGGTTTTCCACCCCCCGGTTGCTCTGGAAACCCACCCCCGTGATGAAACCCACCCCCAGATGAAACAATAATGGCCACCGACCGATTGTAGCCCTGCACAACGGTGTTTTTTTATCACCAAAAAAAAAAAAAAAAAAACACCCACCCACCCCCGCTGCCATTCTCACGCGAACTAGATTATTTCCTCTTTCGCTAATATACAATACCCTCCGTGCCTGCAACCAATCAAGATTAATCTAATTACCGCGCACGGACGATTCTAATTGGCTAAGAGCACTCACGTGTCACTGGCTGTTCAACTAGATAATAGCCAAATTAATTACGCCCGATTATATCAATATTATTCATATGATTTCAAATTATACATTAACTCTTAATTAATAAGATGCTTGCTTTTTTTGCCATTTCTTTTCCGTCTTCTTATAGGTTAAATTGAAGAAAACTTTTCAACCAATCAGAAGTTAGATCATATCGAGGGAATACAAAATAAAAGAAAAAATCATGGAGACTTACACGTCTTTAGAGTTTTAATTAGATCACTCGGTGGGGATATTCAAGAGGAGGGAAGCAAAAAAAAAAGAACTCCACCCACTGATAGGACAACTCGGCAAAACTAACAACCAAAGTCCCCCCCCTCCCCCTCCTCTTACGAACTGTCCAAACTTTGAGGCCAATTAGCAATCAATCAAATTACACGGATGGGAAAAAGATCAGCCTCAAAGTTGCAACGTCAAAGGTCGGTCGAACCGACGACGGCGACGACTCATCCTGTCACTATGAGAGGGAGGGGGGACCAGAGAAACTTTGCCAATTCATTAAAAGTAAAGTGAATCAAATTGAAAAATTTCAATAAAACTTGTTTGGGCTGGTAATTTCAAATTAGACTTTCAATTAACCGTAATGAAATTTAAAATAACAAGGATAATTTTCTCACAGATTAAAATCTACCCAAAAGGAAAGAATTTTTTTTTTTTTTAATAAAGTTCATTGTTTTTAAATTTATGATGATAGTTTTATCAGCAAACAAGTCGCGATTCTCAAATTACGTGCAAAATGAATATTAAATATAAGAGCTAATTAACTAAAAAGTTTCTTTCATTTTCAGAATTTAAAATATCTCATTTCGCTAATCTTCCAGACAGACTAACAAAAAATTGATTAATTAAAAGAAATGCTGAAGAAAAATTCTGAAAAAGTTGAATGATAATCCAATAAAATGAGTTTCATTTTAGGCCTTGAATACTTTTTGTTTAGAAGGTGATCTCCAGAAGAAGGTCTCGTTTGGAATCGAAACTTCTTCTTATGGGTCACCTAAATATTTACACAAAAAAATTTTATTACATAAATGGACCCTGTTACGCATTAGTGTGTCAATTGTGCAAGTAACATTAAATATAAATTTTTTTAGGACAAATTTCATAAAAAATACTATTAATTATATGCATTTGAAACAATATTCCGTGCTTAACTCAATTTTTAATTTTTTTGGCACTTGACACACTAATGCATAACAGGGTCCAAATAATTTTATGACAAAGATTTAAACATTTCGAAACATCATAATCATATCTATAATATAAAGTGCTAGCCACTGACTTCCGTTTTATTTTCCTGTTTACCACTCTCTGTCGCTGATTGGTTAGAGTGAAAGGAAGAGGAGTCAGAGAGGGAAATTTAAAATTTCCAAACATCCTTCGGCAGGCTTGCTTTACCACTTGTTTAATAATGAATTAGCAAGCACATCGATTATAATCGTGAGCTGTAAGATGATAACACGGAATTTTAATAAAATCCCTATAGGGAGGGGGTAAATATGGCTATTTATCTATTCTATGTTTTTTACTTTCCGGTATACGAAATATGTATATAAAGAGAAAGTATTGTAATCGTAAAAAAATTGATCCCGTGATTTTGATTGTACTCTCTGAGTAGGCCTACAAAAAAGTAATTTTTAGAATTAGGTATGTATGTATTTGTGGTCACGATTACTTAAAAACGCAAAGCCTGATCGGTTAAAATTTGGTATAGGCCTATATTTCTAGATCTGTATTAACTTTTGGAGTAAATACGCCAACTAACGAATTTTGTAATTTTTTTTTTCATATTATGATAAATTACACTATATATGACAAAAGTTAGTAAACTCTTTAGGTAAAGTACTGTACTTCTTCCGGTTGAGCGAAGTTATTACCAAATGATGAATAGTGAATAATAAAACAACAGAATGTAGAAAATACCTTTAATTTATTCTTGGGAATTCCAAAGGACATCATCAGGCCAGCTGGAAATAGAGAATTTATAATTTGACAATATATCGATACGCAAGATTAAGATTTTCTTTTACATATACATAAATTGTATTGTCAAATTATAAATTCCCTATTTCCAGCTGGCCTGATGATGTCCTTTGGATGAAATCAATAGCCCAAAGAATAAATTAAAGATATTTTCTACATTCTGTTTTATTATTCACTATTCATCACTTAACACAACAGACAAATGGAGTATTACATCAAACACATTATTACCAAATATTTAACATGTGGATGGACTTTTTGCTGTTGTTGTTATTAATAATAGAATTCAAAACTTTAAACTAAATTAAAATTTCGTCTTGATTTTACAATTTTCACGACTTGCATTGGCACGCATTGGATTCGCCATTAAGTATTTCAAGACCTAATCTCCTATTTATTTCCTGTTGGTTTTTATATTTTAACGACTAATTGCTTTTATTAATCCGGAACTACGGAATTATTTTTTTTTACCAAAAACTTTACTTAGCTTAAAAAAAAACAAAACAAAGCACTGTTTCATACTATTGTTTAAATTTTATAATCCAATATGAAATATAAAAATTCTTATTAGAAAATATTCGATAAAAATCAAAAATACTATAATAAAATCTCATTAACCGCAATTGGTGCTATTATAGAAAGGATTGCATAAAATCATGGAAAGTGAGTTATTAATGAGGGTAATAATGATTTGAATGGAAATGTCATTGGGGTTAAAAATCCACCAGCTGCGTTATTGTTATGGATTGAAGGGTCGAGAAGAAAGAAAAAGTGAGAAGAGGGGGGTTGCGAGGTGGCTCCTCCTCTTTTGTGAACCAAGCATCCCCCCTCGTCTTTTACTTATTTATATGTTGAGAAATTTAATTAAAAATCCCCTTAAGGTCATTTGAATTCTCTAAATAAAATGCACTAATTAAAAAATTCAGTTAAGTCAGCCTTGAGCAATGAAAGATATTTATTTTCATATTTTTTCTTACTTTAATTTAGTGATTTCATTATTAGGAAAAGACTTTATTGAATGAGAGCCTAAGATGCAGTTCAATGAAGTCTTTTCCTATATCCTAAATAAAGATCAGCTTTTACACAAAATGCTTATTGCTGAATTTTATAAACATCATTATTTAATTTTCTACACGAATTACGCAAAATTAAGTGTATTGAGATTGCTTTTTTGTGAGTTTTTAATGCTTTTTTTTCCCTTCGTGCTTATTTAACCTTATTTTACGTATAGTTACATAAAATGCTTAAATCCGACAATTGCGTATATTCTGCTCGAATCTGGCTCGGACCCGCCTGCGGCAGACCCTCTCCTTTTCTTTCCTCCATTGGTCCTTTTTAACATTTGGTTTTAAAATTCCTACAGGCTATGGAGATAATCAGAACAGACAAAAGAATTATAGGCTTATTTAACACAGATATATTTATGAAAGTCAATTAAGGGGTTTGGCCCTCCTAGACTTCCCTCCTTACTCGGGCTCGGGCCCGCCTGCGGCAGACCCTCGCCTTTCCTTTCTTATATTCAATCTTTTTAAGATTTTGTAATAGTAATAGTAATGTAATAATAGCAGAGTTTAGTAGAAGGATACCGTATTTTAAGGCTTTTTTGCTTAAATTGCTTATCTGATGCATTTTGTCAAATTTTATGCTTATTAGACAACTTATATTTCAACATTTTTATGCTTTTTTAAGCACTTTTTTCATATTTTTGTGCTTTTTTTTTGTCCGGTCTTTAATCATAAGTTTTGGTTTGCAAGTGTTCTTTTTTTTATTTTATTTGTTTTAAAAACTTTTTCTGCATCTCAGGCCATTTAGACCCCATCTCTATTTATTTCAAATGATTGTAAGCCAATTCATTTTTCTCGCTTGAGACGGGAAGCGAACCCGGGTTCTCAGGCACGAGAAGCTGTTTGTAAGACTTCTTGGTATAATTCTTAAAATCTTTTTCATTCGTCTCTCCATTGATATTATGAAATTAATGTGAATAGAGATTGCTATTGAATAATTTTTCAAAAAGAGAGCCTGCTTCTTATGCTCCCATCTTGCCGGTTCAATGAAGACTTGGGATTGACTGATTATTTCGAATATTAATAAAGAATTGTTTTTCATTTATTGGAAGTTAGGTATTTTACTCTACGCATGCGCAGTCTGAGAAGATATAACATCTAACTTGGTGGTAATTTTTGGTTGCCTATCTTTCAGCAACCAATTACAAAACAATAAAAATATTTAATAAAATTAATCTTTCGTTGATTAATTGATTGAATTTTTTTTTCCACTATCACCCCGTTTGTTCAGCAATAAGGATACAACGTTCAAGTTTTTTATAAGAGATCTATAAATGTCAGCATTCTTTTTAATTTATATCAAGAGCAAATTATCTTGTTATAATAATAAATTTAAAATAGCTCTATATGCATTTTTAGGTTTATATTTAGACGTGAGTGTTTATGTCACGGAGATCTTAAATTAAATTTGTTTTAGATAAACTTTGTGTCTTTTCCGCTTGGTCGGTCATTTCTACTGATTAATAAATCTATATTTAATCAGTTAGATTTATAAAAGAAAAGACCAGTTCTTTCATTACAATGTTTGCCCAAGAAGGAGATTTACGTCATATTTTCTTGAATGCATTGAGGTAGAGGTGGGGGCATTCATTCATTCATCCATTCATAAGCTGACTCGAGGGGGGAGGGCCCCCCACGTTGAAATTCTATCCATTCAATATCAACCCGGCCTTCTACATATTTATTATTCACACTCCTACTAATCTTAATTATTCTATTTACTTGATTATCGACCAAAGTTTTGAGTTCTAGTTATTTAATGCGTCACGTCGCCTTTGATTTTGTTTTCAGTTGAAAAATATCCTAAGCTATATGTGAGATTTATATTTAGAAAACTAATATCTTATCGAATATAATTCATAAGTTAACTATAATATACAATATTAATTTAAAAATAACTAGCTATTAGGTCAATATCCGCCCAATATTTCTATAAAATTCCTATCATTTATATTGTTTTATTAAAAAAAAATCTTATAGACCGGGGGTCTATACTGTTATATCCATTATATGAATTTATTTTTTTTAATTTTTATATTATTATTAGTATTATTTTTATATATAGACCTAAATACCAGACAACTTGGAATTTCGCAGTAATATTGCAGCAATCTTCCACAATTGACAATATTGCAGTTCAAACAGCAACATTGCAGCAATATTGTCACAATATTCCTGCAAGTTACAAAGAGGCGGACATAGAAATATTTCAGCATTGTTGCTGCAATACTCCCTGTAAGTTTAGCTTGGGATATTGTCGCTGCAATATTAGCAATATATGCAAGATTTGCTGCAATATTCCAAGCTGTTTGAGTATAATCGCTAATGTCCCTCTGTCATGCTCTATTTGGGCATCTTCCCGTTACAATTTCAAAACCAAATTTTATATGCTTAAAGAGGACCTTCTATGAATTACATGAAAATTATTTTCGTCCCGAAATTCTTATAACATTTTGAGTTATTAATTGTTACAGTTACAATTTCTCCCATAGGAAGTACCTATATGAAGATATTATAAACGAAAAGAAATGTATTCTTTGCATTGTTAATGGAGTTAATGAAAAGTTTTTGATCTTATTATTGATTTTAGGGTGAGATTTTTATATTAAGAACAAAAATTTATTAAAATACATTTATGGCGACAGCTTCTAAACATATCCCGAAACGCCCCCCGCCAGGGCCTAGGCGCGGTGCCTGCCGAAGGCTGAGGGCTACTACCTTCCTACTTCTTAAGCCTAGGCTACTCATATTGAATTTTATTGGTACATAAATTTAATTAGAATTTTCTAAAATATTTGAACACCTGCGTAATCAATCGCAAATTTCTCAAAAAATAATAAGCCTAATTAAATTGTATATTTACACAAACTGAAAACTTGATTATTCTTGTTTACTTAAATCATTTAAAAAATATAATAAAATTACCATTAACTTATAATATAAAAAAAGGCGATTGTAATTTATATTTTAAAACCCATTCCTTGTCGTCTTAAGTAAATTAAATTTCGCCATTAACCCATTTGGATTTCACTATTTTTATATAGCCAGAATTTCATTTAGGGGTATTTAATTTTTTTTAATACAGTAAAATCAGATGTAATCATTATCATTTTCTTTTAGAATTTCCTTAAAATGAAAGGATTTTATCTTCTCAATCTGTTTTACATTTCTATTCGATACAATGTTATTATCCTGATATAGTCCATGGATCTGGAGGATGAGATCGAATATAAAACCTATATAATAGCCTAGATATAGTCCTTTATTTTTCCCGGATATTTTAAAATCTAATTATTTGAGTGCTTATTGATTAAAAACATTAGTATTGTGAAATGCCTTTATTTATAAAATTTTTAGTCCTGGGCCTTAGCAACAGACGCCTCTTGTTCTAGGTGTCAAAGGTTTCGCTTCCTGTCTTGAGCGAAGATGAAAATTTTATTTAAAAAATTCTTTTATTGACAAAGATTTTCAAATTTTGAAATGTTTATTTTTCCCAAGGCTTCAGATATTTTATACACATCCGGCACAGCAAAAACTCATTAAAATTTTTCTTATTTATCAATTGCTTTTTCTTTTTAAATATAAATTATTTAATTTTTATAAAAAATCGTCCCCATTTTATCAAATTGCAATAGCTAAAATATTGTTTTGGCACACCTCAGCTGATCAAAGAGTTCTACTTGTTTAGCCCATTTATTTTGTAGTAATCAGCACCTATCTATACCATTTATAATTTTTTTTTTTTAATTTGCCTTCTCGGCTGCCAAGGTCTGAATATATATTTATTTATTGTTTAAATTATCTTGCCTGGTGGCAATCTGAGAACGAACGTTCTCATGCAGTTTCGGAACCAGATATCCAAATTTTTGCCGTGCTTGTCATTGCTTAACTACAACGATCTTGGGGGCTATTGCTCTACACCGTCGCCAGACAACCCGACATTTATAATTGAAATGACTTAATTTAATAGCAAGATAACTAGCAAATAAATCAAACTCTCTCTATAATTGATTGATTCATAACATTATTACGTATTGCTATTTCATAATTTCATACTTCAGGAAAAAATTTCAAGTCAAAATTACATTATTTTAGAAAGCCTGTTCTATAACGATATTACTTCTTTATTTTAATTTTAATGTTTCTCCCTTTTTATTTTATTAATAAATGAGCCAAGATACTGAAAGTAATGATTATTTGGGGTACGTGAAAAAAAGAAAAGACCAAAGTTACATCTTATTGCTTAAATAAAAATTAGTACAATTTGTTAAAATTAAATTAAAAATTAAAAAAGACACCAAGATGATGATTTAGGAGAGTAACTTTCGCTCTGGGATATCCTGTAACCACTTTCCTTAGAAATTCCTTAAAAATTAACCCCCCCCTTCCGTGACCGAAAAGTTAAGTTAGCGATAATCTTCATGTCTATAACGGTTCGGGTTCGGATCTCAGTCAGTCCAATAAAACCTATTCATATAATTAGATATTACCATGTACCCGAAAAAGATATAAGGGTGTGGCGGCGGGAGTTGAACCATTTTGATCCACCGATTTGCGCTCAGTGTGCCTACTAGACCACAGCACGGCAATCGGGTATATAAACTCAGTTGGTATAAATTTAGCCATCGGGAGGATTGGACCCGGATTGGGCGCCACAAATTCCTCCGTCATATCTTAAATATTATATATAATTTCTTATTTAAAACTTATACAATTCATTTGGATTTATGTTTTAATAAAACTTATGAATAATTGTATTAAATATAAATATTCAATAATTGAAACAGAAATCAACAAGGGTTTATGCAGGTAATTTATTAAAATTTCCCTCCCCGTCTGACTATTTGATCCCCCTACCTAGAAATTCTTCGAAAAAAATCTGGTAGACTGGTTAGCACACAACTTTCCCTACCTTCGGTAATCGAGTTGTGTACTGTGCTTGTCACACCAGATTTTTTGTGTCGACATGTTAACGATAATACTTCTTTATTTTAATTTTAATGTTTCTCCCTTTTTATTTTATTAATAAATGAGCCAAGATACTGAAAGTAATGATAATTTGGGGTACGTGAAAAAAAAGAAAAAGACCAAAGTTACATCTTATTGCTTAAATAAAAATTAGTACAATTTGTTAAAATTAAATTAAAAATTAAAAAAGACACCAAGATGATTAGGAGAGTAACATTCGCTCTGGGATATCCTGTAACCACTTTCCTTAGAAATTCCTTAAAAATTAACCCCCCCCTTCCGTGACCGAAAAGTTAAGTTAGCGATAATCTTCATGTCTAACGGTTCGGGTTCGGATCTCAGTCAGTCCAATAAAACCACTTCAATTCATTTGGATTTATAGTTTTTAATAAAACTTATGAATAATTGTATTAAATATAAATATTCAATAATTGAAACAGAAATCAACAAGGCTTTATGCAGCTAATTTATTAAAATTTCCCTCCCGTCTGACTATTTGATCCCCTACCTAGATCTTCTTCGAAAAATAATAAAAACTAAATTCTTACATATTATGTCAATTAACTAAATTAATAAATATTAAATGATATTTGAATTGCAATGCATTCTTTTATTTTCATTTTGTTTTGCAAATTTATGCAGTTTGAAGATGGCCTAGACCTGAGTCCAAAACATCAGCAGCGAGGGAAATTTTATTATTTCATATTGACTTTGGCGCTGAATGCATTATATATGATAGATCGTAATGTATTTTATGAAATGTCTGTCAAAGAACTTAAGAGGTTTTTCTGTTGACTGAACTCTAGCCATGAAGATGGTCGCATAGCCGACCGAAACGTCGCTGTGGGTTCTCAAATAAAGAAATTATCATAGCTTCTCGACCTTTTATTTTCTACTACTTTATTATTTTCCTACTTCATCATGATCAATTATAGATTGAGTGAATTATATAATTTAAGATAATTAGAAAAATATCTTCCTTATAAAATAGAGAGTAGCAATGTTATTTAATAATGAATGAAATTTTTTCAAGTCAAGTTTTAATTTGCCATTTGACATGAACCGGCAAAGGCATCGCTCGCTCCCTTCTCCCTTAGATTTACTTTTCCGTTTTATAGGGAGGGCCCTATATGTTTAACTTTATATTTTAGACAATTAGTGGATCTAATCTAAGTGGAAAGTGGATAAAATAAAGCCGTTGAGATTGTGCCTGGCGATTTATAAATGATGTTGTTTTAAGACACTCCTCGCATGATGTTCAATGTTTGATGAACGCTCAGCCTCTCTGAGTGGCTCTTCGCTGAGTGGCCTTTAATGGGCATTATGCTTTTATTTCGCTCCCACCTTCCTCTCTTTCTCAGGAAGTTCATCTTTTCTGCGACTAAATATGCAAAAGGGCCAGTATTTTTTTTTATCACATGTCAAGTGATCATTGAAAAAAAAAACCCTCAAAATAAAGGGAGGATAAAAATATTTTTCCTTCTTTAGTGAAAGTCTTTTCATTTATTAATAAATTTGATAAGTGTGTCTTTTATCATTTAATGAATAACTAGAACATCTTCTAATTTGATTTACTCCTAAAAGATAGATGACCATTCTCAGGTGTTTATTTTTCCTCAATATAAATACGCTTGTGTTTATTTGGTTGTCTAACTCCAAGGTAAAGGATTCTGCTTTGATTAAAGCACACTCATTTAATTAATGTTACTGATGAATGGCTTGTGCTTCTCTCGGTTTCATTGATAATTTTCTATCCTCGGGGCCGCCATGGAGTGGCTAGGGGGGGGGGGGGGGATAAATCTCTGGGGCCGTCTCAAATGTTACTTAAAAAAAAAATGAAATATATAGCTAAATTGAAGCGTTCGGCTGCAGATAGTGAGTGCTAACCCAGAATTATAACAAATATTACTTTTCAGCACCATCAATTGAGCAAAGGTCTGTACTAGCTAGACAATTTGTTTCACAGCCTGATATTGACTTTAGAGTGCTCTGACAGGAGTTCGTTTCCAAAGAGTAAAATTTAAATTTTGCAAGATCTCTCACCTGATGAACATTATTACACAGAGTTGCCTAATGCAAAATACATATATACTGGGGTCTTGACACTTATTGGGTTCTATTGAGACCGAAACACCGGCCCAATAAAATATTTAAAGAAAAAAATTTGTCTGCTAGACTCTGCTTTTGCAACCCTTCCTTGATACAACTCAACAGCCACAACTACAATATTAAAATTTAAATATCTCAGAACTATATATTTGTGGGTTAGCACTATCTGCGCCCGATCTCTTCAATTACCGATGCCTTACTTATTTTTACTTTCTCTTACCTATATTTATTTAATATTAGCAATGAGATAGCAAATAATTCGATGTTGGTGTATCAGTGAAAACTTCTTTAGATTTAAACTATATTATAAAAACATTTAAATTATATTATATTAATATTCCCTAGTTGAAACAGAATGAAAATTAAAAACACTAGGTCTTAAGTTTCAATGGTTTGTTAAAAATTTTCTATTTAACTCTTAATGCGTATTTTGACAACTTTGTTCAGAGTTTATTTATCGCTTCTGAAGGCCTAGTGTTTTTTAACTTCCTCTATAGAAAAACTTCTTTCTTATACGCTTTGAAGTCCACTATGCTTTTTTTAAATGGCAGGCAAAAGTTTGTGTGCGTTAAAAAAAATAAAAATATGTCAAAAGTGAAACTTAAAATTCTAATTTTTACTTTCTCTTACCTCTAAATATGTTAATATATCTAGAGAAAGTATTGGATTCATGTCAAAAATTCGATGTCGAGATTTTGATTGATATACACGTTTTGGAGGTCTCTTGAATCCAAAAAAGTGGTTTTCGCGACATGGTCTGTCTGTCTGTGTTTAATTTAAAGGATGAAGGAATTGAGCTAGGAGGTTGAAATTTAGTATTTAAGTTTTCGCTCCAACGATTTCGATTAAAATTCAAAAATCAATTATTTTTTAGATGCTCTTTCAAATGTATATTCTCATTTTGTCATTGAAATCTTCTGAAGACCACTTTACTCTTGTACTTCATAGGAAAGAGGAGAAATGGTTGAGATGGTAACAAATATAAATATTTTCCCATGTTTATAAATTTTCCATCTTGAATTCAAATGCACCGTACTGTCGGAAACTAAATAAATGTCGACACAAAAAAATCTGGTGTGCACAGAACTCAACTTTCTCTTACCAAAGGTAAGAGAAATTTATGTGCTGTGCGACCAGTCACACCAGAATTTTTATATATTTTCTAATATAGATTTAAAAATATATTCATTATTACTAAACTCCATTAATAAATGAAATATATAATATTATTATAAATAACATAATAAAAAAATTGATAATGATATGTTATCAGATTAGTCATGTTTGTTATCGACTCGAAAGGAAGTTGATAAAATATCGGCCATTCAAGTGACTTGTTGACGTTTTGGTCCACAATAGCTGACCAAGATTAATTTCATAACTGCTATCAAAAGACCTCAATACTTAATGACTTTCTAAGAAATTGGGGGCGGAGTGATGGTGTAGGTATCAGAGTGACCAAAACAACCGATTGCTAATTGTTTGTCTGCCTTAAACTAACTGCCCACGACTTCCGTTTGATTTTATCTCATAGTTTGTGTCACAGGAGCTGATGATCTCATCTTTGACATCGGACCTAATAAATTACCATCATGGTGAATAAATAAATAAACAAATAAAAGGCGGAAATTAAGAATTATTTTTTGAAGTCTTCTTTTTAAAGACTTCGAGAGAATTTATTTATTTAATATATTTTTTGTTAATTCCTTTTTTAATTTATAAATTAATTTGATATGAAATAATAATCTGAGACCTGTGTTTTATTTCTATTTTATTTAATTGGTAGCCACTGTGGAGTTTTTTTTTTTTATTTATGCGAGTGAGAATATCTTATATATAAATAATTGGTATAAAACAATCCCCCGAAGCACAGAAGTAGAGAAATTGTCTCTTATGTTAGAGGTCTGCAGTCTCCAGTCTCATGCTACACAAATGTATTATAATTGAACCAAAACAAAATATTTCCGATGCTAAAAAAATCTCGACATCGAATTTTTGACATGATTGCAATACTTTCTCTATATATAGGGTAAGAGAAAGTAAAAAGGCCTTAAATAAATCCAAAATATATTTTTTATATTAAAATATTTTTCATGATCTACTTTGAATAAGTTATTAATTTTTATTTTTTAAAGATTTCTCACTTTGAAATTCTCTTGTTGAAGAAACGCTCGATCAACTTGCATAGGCCTATATAGTGAAGTGTGTTTTTGTTGGAGTAGCTTCATGAGAATCCGGTGGTCTGGTGCAAAGAAAGCACACCAATATCCCAGAAAGACTGGAGATCCTGGGTTCGATTCCCGAGGGCCATGGGGCTCTTAGCCCACCAGCAAAAAAACATACACTTATGTTAAATATTGTTTAAATGTATATAGACCTAATAATAAATAAGTATGAATTAAAAAAATAAAAAAAATGAAGATTATTGAAGTCAACTCAGGTTCAAATCCAAATTTTTATTAAAGAAACGGGTGATCAACTTACTTATACAGTGAAGTGAGTTTTTGTTTTTATGCTCCGGAAACGACATCAGTATTTTCCCATGGAAGATGCTCCCAAGAGTAATCACACCATGTTAGATATGACTGAATATATAGGTAAAAAATATACTTATATATTGAACAAAAGATCTCATTTAGAGATGATAGATGGCGAAGGTTTTACTCTGTTCTTTACAGATGGACGAGCATTTCTATTGAAATACTTAATAACAAAATAAAATAGAGAATTAAATTTATAAAAAATTAATAAAGAATGTAGTCAGCAAATTCGTTCCCTACTAAACACATTTAATTAGGCCTAGTGGGTATAAGTTATCGCTCTGAACGGGAAGTTAACCACTAAACTTTACCTCTGCTCTTTCAGTTTTTCTTCTTTTCATATTCTTAACCAGTCTTATTTATAATATTTTTTTTTTTTTTATCTTCCATCCATTTTATGCCAACTCTGGATTATGAAAATAAGTTGAAGAAATGAAAGAATAATTATTTATTTCTGTATAATAATCCTAAATATTAATACATCTGAGGAAGACCGAATCTTAGATAAGAGATCTAATTTATTCACAATCTGTGCATAAATTTCTTTTTTTAAACAAATTCTCTTCAACCATAATAAACATCAACAATAATCTTATTTTCCCTTTTTTAGATCTAGATAGGAAAATGTTATTAATATTAATCCGGTAGCTGAATTTCTTAACCGAGAATGCCTTTAAAGTGGATCCCAACCTTTTTTTTTAATCCCTGTATTGTAATACCTTCCAACAATGCGAATTAGCTGTCATTG
Source organism: Euborellia annulipes (assembly GCA_023213315.1). NCBI lineage: Eukaryota > Metazoa > Arthropoda > Insecta > Dermaptera > Anisolabididae > Euborellia > Euborellia annulipes. The sequence continues at coordinate 53,883 of JAKCPI010009466.1, read as the reverse complement.
TCAAGTGAGGGTTTTTCGTTTCGTTTTCGTAACTTTTTAAATCGCCTCGTCGGGCATTGATAAGGGCTGATAAGGCTCGGCTAGGGCCAGAAGGCGCTGTCCAAGATGGCGCCTTAGGGCCTTATCAGAAAACACACTCGACCTGGCTGTCAGCCGCCGAATTAATTAACTCGAGTGCAGTTTGCTCTGTCAACACACAGCCTCTCTCTCTCTCTCTCTCTGTGGAGCAGAAAAAATCTCAATTTTTTGTCAGTAAGTAGCTTTGACTAATGCTAAACAAATATAACAGAAGCTTCCAACTGGAAATAGAATAGATTAATCCTTAAGCTCTGTTGAATGTGTTTTTTCTTTTCTTTTTTTTTTTTTAGACTTGAATATTAATTGAGAACACATTTTAATTTTTTATTCTTAAAAAATATATAGGTAGGAATTTCTAATCTCTAATTTCCTAATTCCTACTTTATATTAGTTGCTGTTGACTAAATGAAAAAATCATGTTTTCAGATAAAATTCTCTAAGTTTTTAGTGATTAAATTTATTTAAAAAATTCTCTTCTCTCTTACTCTTTCTATAGTTGTTTAATCCGATTGAAAAATGCAAATACTAGCTTATCAGAAATGTCTAAATTTATAAATTTCAAAATCTGGAGAAATAGAATAGCTTTAAGGAGAAGGGAAATTTTAAACATAGGACTAATATCGTTGTTGATTATTGAAATCCCAACTTCCGCTCTTGAAAATTGTTATACAAAAAATAAAGATAATACCGCGCTAAAATAATTTATATATAATATAAATATAATCTCTATATAATAATATATTATATCAAGATCATTCTCGAGGAACGTTAAGGTCATCCTCAGATAAACGTCTAAAATTTTTTTACCGGGATGAGGTATCATTCCACTTAGAAAATCTTAGCAATATTTTTTGAATAAAACCATTTTAAATGAAATATTCATGTACAGTACACTGTTTGTGTTACTGTAAGTTGATTATAAAAGGGTTTGTAATGTTTGACTGGTGCTAGTTTCTCAGGAAAACTTCACAGGGTCAAATTTGAATTTTTATGCTTTCTGTACAGAACACATCCTGCTGAGCAAGCCTGTGTTTTTAGAATTTTTTTATCATTTTTTATTTGGAAGATATGAATTTTTAAAAATTTGAAAAAACCTAATTTTGAGAAAAATGAGTTGAAAGTCTTGTTTTTTCAATTTTTTGATATAAAATACATCGATTCTGATGAATCGGATATTTCATCATATAAGTTGAAGAACTAGAGAGGAATCAGTAATAAAAAAAATCTATTTTTTTGAACTTTTTTAATTAATTGTCTCTCTCGAATATTTAGCCCAGTTAAATAAAATCATCGGACTGCCTGGGATTCGAATCCTCAACCCTTGGTATATAAGACAGGAGCGCTACCAACTATACCAAGCCCGAGGGCATTTTTGCTTTTATATAAACCTTAACCTAGTGTTGTTTATTCATCTATAATTATATGATAATTTAATTATTGATAGATTAATAGATATTTAAAAAAAAATGTTGGCTGTATTTTGACCTATTTAAAATTTTTAGGTTTTTTTCCTGCATACAAAATTTACACTCTTCTGTTCAAAAATAAATTTATCTATTTTACCTATAATAAAGAGAATGAATGGGATCTTTTAAGCATTTTATATCAATATATAATGAAATTAGCTATATAATTTTCCAAATAAGAATTAACTTTCTATAAATTCTCTGTCTGAATGCGTTTTTAAAATTTGAATTTTTATTTTCACAAAAAAAAAAAAAGATGAAAAAATCTCTAAACGGAGTACGAATATAAATTTGCAGTCAACGAAAATTTAATCAGAATCAATGGCCATAATACAAATAAATATTGACAAAACCAGTAGAATGGTAGCTGGTTTTGTACAAAAACAAAAACAAGATCATTATTATGGAAGAATCCTTTTGAAAATGCCTTTTATTCGTTTTCTTTTCACTCACTCTTAGACACCGCTGCACACCTTTTTAGTATGCATCAAATGTCTTAGAAGAAATTTTCTAAGTTTTACTAAATTTTATTTATTTTTTTTGCATATTGGCATATTGTAGCATTCCATTATTCAATTACGCGATTGTCGATGGGAGAGCAATATCAGATCGAAGTTTTTAGTGCGTGTAAAATAATATTTATGGCCGGCAACGTGATACCGGAGGGCCCCATCAGCATAACAATACACGAGACCCACTTGGCGTAAAAGAGGCATTTATCAAAAACGCTTGTATAGAGAAGATCTTCCTTTTTTTTTAATTTTATTTTTCAATCTGACTTTTTAATCTGGCTACTGGAAAGAAGCTACTGGCAAGGTTTACACTCTGTACTGATTATGGTAATACATTCTTAGAACATGTAAATCATCTGATTCATAGGTGTGTTGGGACAATTGATTCATTGGGAGGCCCCCAAATGCTATTTATCTCAACACAAATCTAATTGGCCAGAAGACCTCCCAGGCCGCAGATTAGCCGAGTACGATTTAATCACCCTGGCTGCCATAGAAATGGCGTTATCTGTCATCCTAGTTCTTTCTATCTCTTTCTCTTCCAGTCATTAACAGCAGCCTTTATGTATTTAATTCGATTTTAATTGATTAAACATAAATCGAATATGATTAATTAAGATTCGTCTGTCTGTTTTTCTACATCTATTTATTTTATCATTCAGATTAGAAATGGACCATGACAAAGCGAGAGCATTTGAAATATTACATGGAATTTAGATTATTAATTTTATATTTATAGAATTGAACACCCTTAAAAAGAATTTGTTCCAAGTCTTTTCGGCATATAGACTAACGATACTCATAATATTAATGGTGATACATTAGGGTAGTGGTTTCCAAACTTATGTTACCAAGCCTCCCTTAAAAATATTTAATCGTATGACGCCTCCTCCTCCCCATTTTATAAAATAATACAAACACAACAAATTTTTATTTCTAAAAAATTTATTAATACCAAGGCAAACAAAAAAAATGAAGAAATATCGAGTTAGAAATCTAAATATTTCTTCAGGGTCAAAAACCTGTGAAACTTCATATATATTAAAAATTTCCATTTATAAATAGGTTTCACTTAAAACGTACATCACTTTCCCTTCAAACTTGATAAAAATATTTCTTTTATTTATTCTTATTTATTATTTTATTTATAAAACTTTAGTAATCATTTGGGAAATTGCTCGCTGAGGCAAATTCGCGCCTCCCCTTAGACTAGTCACCGCCTCCCACAGTTTGAAAAACGCTGCATTAGGGGGCCCAAAAATATTTATTTATGCCATTTGGTATCCAAATTATTTAAATAAACATTCATCGGACTGCCTAGGATCCGAATCCGTTCCTTGTGGCTTCAAGACTATCATTATTGACATTTGTCAACAACTCTAGCCCCTCTAGGGGGAAGGGGGGATTAAAGAGAATTAAATTTAATCTAATATACCGGGTGGGCCAATAGTGCGTGGACGGAAGATTGTGGGCTTATTAACGGACATGTTTAAAATTTGTTGATCGCACATAATGTGGGGACTTTAGGGCTACAAATTAAAAATATTTTTGTTCCAATTGCACCTCATATACAGGGTGGTCCATATCAAAGTTATGTTTTTTTAAATGGAACGCCCTGTATATTATTGCATATTTAGATTCTACGGCCAATTTTAGTATGACTTTATGTCATGCAAAGTATTCTAAACAAACCGTTTAGCCGCAAATCGGGCTTTAGTGAAAAAACTGCTGTCTGAAAAAATTGAATATCGAGCGAACTATAAAACTTAGGGGACTGTTCTTTTGAGAGGTTACTAACATTGAAATGTACTAATGTAGGCCAGACGGGTAGCCCGGAATTATTCTTGTGTTGGGAGATATGGCCATGCCAATTTGGACAATTTCAATCATGGATAACTTCATTATTTCAAATGGAACATGCTACTTTTTTTATGCCATGGGACGTAAATTTAATTATCTTTCAGATGATATAAGGTTAGTCTATATCTATCTTTGGTAGTTTTCTTTTTATTCCAAAATATCTGATAACGAAAAAAAATTATTTATTATAGACAAAATAATTGAAAAACAAAAATTCAAACGCAAAACAAAATTGTAAAAATGGAAAAAAATATGCTAAATATTCGAAAATGTTTTTAAATTTTCTTTAAAATCATTTATTTGAACTTCTCGAAAAGAAATTAGGGTTATGTTCAGGTTAGGAGGTGCGCCATCTTGTTGACAAATCATAACCCGAATTTGAGCAAGCGGGACTTTGAGGGAGTTCAAATAAATGATTTTAAAGGAAGTTAAAGACATTTTCGAATATTTAGCATATTTTTTCCATTTTTACAATTTTGTTTTGCGTTTGGATTTTTTTTTTCAATTATTTTGTCTATAATAAATAATTTTTTTTTTTCGTTATCAGATATTTTGGAATAAAAAGAAACTACCAAAGATAGATATAGACAACCTTATATCATCTGAAAGATAATTAAATTTCACGTCCCATGGCATAAAAAAGTAGCATGTTCCATTTGAAATAATGAAGTTATCCATGATTGAAATTGTCCAAATTGGCATGGCCATATCTCCCAACACAAGAATAATTCCGGGCTATCCGTCTGGCCTACATTAGTACATTTCAATGTTAGTAACCTCTCAAAAGAACAGTCCCCTAAGTTTTATAGTTCGCTCGATATTCAATTTTTTTCAGACAGCAGTTTTTTCACTAAAGCCCGATTTGCGGCTAAACGGTTTGTTTTAGAATACTTTGCATGACATAAAGTCATACTAAAATTGGCCGTAGAATCTAAATATGCAATAATATACAGGGCGTTCCATTTAAAAACATAACTTTGATATGGACCACCCTGTATATGAGGTCAATTGAACAAAAATATTTTTTAATTTGTAGCCCTAAAGTCCCCACATTATGTGCGATCAACAAATTTTAAACATGTCCGTTAATAAGCCCACAATCTTCCGTCCACGCACTATTGGCCCACCCGGTATAACAATGTTATATATGTTTTAATCTTTATTATAACTCCTAGGTTCTAGCACAATGGTAGACTTTTGCCTTTTGTGCTAGGAATCAGGGATTTACATCCTACAAAAATTTATTTAAATAGAATCATTTGAAATAAATAGAGATGGCCTCATATACCGAAAATAACCTTAAATAAAAAAGAAATCTTATTAAAGAGAAATTTTATAATTATAAATGAAATTATTTCTCAAGGTGAACTAGAAGCTTCTATTGATGCTAACACAATTTGACTTGTATGAAAATCCTTTGGACTCTAAAGACACGAACGAAATCCTTTTATCTTTACGGCTAGGTGCCTCCTCCCAGGAAATAGTTTCAAATCAGATTATCTCGGATCGAACGAGTTTGAAATATTAATAAAACGAGCTGATGTTCGAATGACTCGACGGATAATGCATTCCGAACAAGAGTTAACAAAGTATCTTAATTGAGTTTTGTAGACGAGAGAGCTTCAGAGAGCATCAACGGAAAACAGAAGCGACAGGAAGAAGATGGGGGCGTTAATGCACAATTCTTCTTCAATTGGGTCTTGCTTAAATTATCCTGTTGATATTTTCACCTTTATTCTCTCTCGTTTAAATATGGATTTAAATTTCTCTCAGCGAATCTCTTATCAAGTTACCTCTTAAGCATATGATGATGATCTTGTATGTGCGCCTCGAGGGGTTGACTTGTTATCACCAAAAAGCGCCTCCGGCAGTTTGTAAGGCGGCAAACAAACTTGCTTCTTGTCTGCCCATTTCAGTTTCTTGAGTGCTGCTGCTCTTTTATTCTCCAATAATAAAGACAAGGCATATTGCCTGCCTCTTCCTCTCTTTCTCTTTCTAGCTATTATCAAAAACAAGGCTGAGAGAATTAGCTCCACTTAGTTTCGAAGTCAACACTCAAACAAAACGACGGAGACATCGTTTGAATTTTATAGATCAATTATGATTGATGGCTCAAACGATTTGATACAAATGGTCAGGTATTTACATCTTCCACGTCAACTATATCTATATATAGTAACTGTAATAACATTTACATTATTCACAAGCCCGTGTTTTTAATTTTTTTTGTGTTCTATTTTCAAATCTTTTCAATTAGAACTATTTACACTCCTGGCGGGTAAAGGGAACATGTCAAAACTAATTGCATTCTGTCATTTTCATACTTTTTGTCATTCTAGAATCATCACATTAAACGGAAAGGATGGTAATTGGCAACATATGCAAACTCTGAAAGCGGCGCTTCTTCGAGTGCAATCTCATTACTTATTCCTTATTTAGACATGACACGCCGAAATCCCAACCGATCAGTTCTTGACGGAAATACACGCTCGTTTATCTTGACTCTAACGATTATAATTATATTGTATTTGAATTGTTTCTTTCAAACACAATAGAAATGGAATTTAAAAAAAAATTTCATTTGATCAATTATATTTTGATAAATAAATATAGAGAGAAATATCTAGTAATTAAGTAGATATAAACAATGTTTCCCAACTTTCTTTATTCGTATTTTGTAATATTTATTTGCGGCGGCCACTCGAAAGGAGAAAATATCAAAATATCTTGTGAGTTCAAAAGTGGAGAAAAAAATTAAATATCTCCAGTAATTCTTTAATTTCATCTACTGGTGACTTAGAGGAAAAAAAAACTGGTGGCATAACTCAAAAAATGTCAATTTACATATATTGTGTTATGTATATGTGTTTATTCTGGCAGATTGTCCTAAATTAGTTTTAATTAAAATGTTTTATTAATTTAAATTTATCAAAATTTACTACTGGACTTTCTCTAAGTAAATTCTTTTTGAGTTGTTACAGTTTTCTTACAAGCCAGCGATATTTTCGGAAAAGTATTAGCCTATAACAAATTCGCACATTTTTTCTTTTTTTAATTATGATGAATTTTATTTATACCAAAATATATATAATAAAGATACAAAAAAATGAAGAATATATTGATATGTGATTTCAGGGGAAATAAAGCTTCTATTTATGCAGATATTTCGGCCTACCTTACTTCTGGCCATCTTCATTGTTGTCTTCTGTTATAAATATTTGCATGGAGAGGATGGGAAGACGAATTCAAGTGTTCGTTCACGAGAATATATTATTTTATACCAACAAAAACACTATTTCGGTTTCAAATTCTTTTTTTTTCTCATCCCCTTTTTCTTTCTTCACTTTCTCTATGGGTATAATCATTAGATTAAATTAATTATATTTGAAATAAAATAACAAGACCAAAATTCACAAAGTATGGTTATCATTATATAGCGTAGAATGTTATAAAATATTAAGATTAAAATTTCTATTTAATTTAATAAGAATTAAAATTGTTTTAATCAGATTATTTTCATTTCATTCATAGTTCGATTAGACAAAAAAAGGGCTTTTTCAGAAATCCGATCAGTGAGTGGATGTTCATTATAGAAATAGGCCTGGAACAGCAAGCAGATGCTATTATTGATAAGTTTCTAATTCATTTAAAAGATATCGAACTTAACGACTTGGAGCAGCCACGGAGAAGATTGGATATGGCTGCGACCAAAATATATCATCGAGTTTATACAAAAGTGACAATTAGGATTTTATCTTGAAACTAATTAGCTCGAAGAAGAGCTAACGTGTGGGCTCCTCATAAAATGACATTAATCGATTAGATTTTAATATGGATTCGTAATTATTTGGAATTTTATCAAAATTTAACATTTTAATAAGACAGAATTGTTGCATTCACGTTTCTTGTTGTATTGTTTTCATCAGATATGATGAAATTAAAAAAAATTTTATAATTATTTCATCATATTTATTTATTTTTTTGTTTTTGTTTTTGTGTTGGATACCAAATGGCTTAAAAAAAATCATCGAACTGCCTGGGATTCGAACCCTCGACCCTTGGGAGGCAGGCGCGCTACCAACTACGCCAAGCCTGAGGGCACCAGAAATAGTTAAATTCATCAGTTTTTTTTTTGGCTAGCTTTTTAGAGACGCGAGAAAATAACTTCTTCTTCTTCTTCTTTCTTCGCCTTAAATCCCTCGATGCGGGGTCGGCGATTCATGGGTTTTTGCGACCGGGAAGGAAAAGATTCCTTGTTCTTATTAAAATAAAATATACAAAATATAATTACATACTTATTCGTGATATATGTACTTATAGAAATACCTATATATCTATAAAAAAATTTTATGGAAGTATTTATAAGGGAGATATCCCAGGGAGGATTTCATATTTGATTTCTAGCTCTCTTAGGGTTGTAGAAAAATGGAGAGGAGGGGATAGAGAAAGGAAATTTATTACAAGTACATTGAGACACGTTGGGAATTCTCCTTGAGACGAGAATCTCCACAAGCACACAATTATTCTACATACCTAAATATAATAAAAAAAATATTTAGTAAAAAGAAAATTAAATGAAAAATTCTACTTTGAATGTCTATTGATAGGAAGTCGCTTCTTAAAATTTATTTATTAAACTACATTATTTATTCTGGGAGTAGTTGAAGTTGCAATCGAGAAGAGCCTATGGATGCCAATACCAAGAAAAGAATAGTTTTACATTTCGCACTTTTAATTTTAAAATTAAATAAAGGAATTTTCTACATGCCCATTGCGGAAACGCAGTTTTTATTGTCCGAATAAAAAATAGTTTTGAAAACTAATTAAAATGATTATCTATTAATATAAAACGGTATTTGAATTATATATTTTAAAACTCGATCGAAACCTCGCTAAAAGCCAATAATTTTTCTTAATTATTTAGATACAATAACAAATTATTCAAGGTATTTGTGTTAATTTGGCCTTTTAGATCGGTTTACTTTGGAATGTCGGCACGAATTCAGACAGGCTCCATTTAATTGAGTGATTTATTAATACATCGAAGCTTAAAATTGAATGAATTCATTATAAACAAAAGAGCCTAGAGCCTCCCTTATATGGATTATTATATGGACTAAAAGTATGTTCTATTATAAGCAGAATTAAAATCTCTTAAAAAGCTTTAAAAATGGTGCTATTAGATGAATAAATTAAATTCGCCTTTGAATTTTTTCGTCTTCTTTGTTTCAGATCCCATTCGTTCTACAGTCAATTACGTACATTATCATAGCTAACGCCCTAGAGCCAAGATAACAATAGGACGATGCTTGCAACCGGGAGGAAAACGAGGATCATTAGTCTAAATTAAAAAAATGTATAACGGCTTTTGTTTTTTGGGTCGGGTGTTTTTTGGCCCGATGGTCCGTGACGGTGACGATGGAAAAAGGATAGGGGAGGGGATCTCATCCCTAATTAGCGCCAGGACCTCGGGATCTTTGCTATCTCAACGGGAATCGTCAGTCCTAATGGCCGGAAGCGATCGCCTATCTCTCGCTCTCTTTCTCTTTTTAAATCGCATAAACTTAAAGCTGACTATTGCACGGGGCTTGATGGTTACATCTGGTAATAATGAAAATATACTCCTCCTCATTTTGTATGGACGGTGACCATCACAAGTTACTCGAACTAAGACCGTTTTCTTTTTTTACTCTCTATTTGCCAGTCTTCTTCTTCCCCATCAAACAAAAGGCTCGAGATCAGCCCGCTTATGTCTTATTAATTTGACCGGAATATAAACTCATTAACAAAAGTATGCAGATAAATATTTTTTATAATAATACTAAGTTTTTGGCTGTTAAAATAAAAAAGCAAACGTGTGGGGTCGTAGGACCCCCGGCAGGAACGATTCCTCGCGCCTTTTCTTCAACTAAGAATATAATTTAATATGAATATTATTTAAATAGACGAAAGCCCGCCTTCCATCTAGCCTGTGAACTGCGCCCGCTGGAACCTCTTGCTCGCCTCCAATTTTCCACCTTCGGTAGATAGAAGGAAATAAAGAGAAGGATGGTGGGCGTGGCCTCGCCAAGACTTCGGCTAATCTCGCCTTCCTCCGCCTTCGCTCGGGCGCTGGGAACGCATTTTTGTTAGGAACGCGTTTTTGTTACGTTACATTTTCTCCCAATTCACCCTGGGTAAGTCGCGTTAAAGAACTTCGTTCCAATAAAAATTTTTTAAGTGAATGCGTAATAGTTTGGAGGGATAGTGATGTAGGTTTTACTTGAAACATATTTATAAATTAAATTATTTAATATATATGAGGTTTCACTGGAAAAGCCATAGTACCACATATCTGCACCAGATTCTCACTCAGAATTGTAATTAAAAAGCTCTTTCTTTTTAATTAGGCTAAATTTAAAGTGGTAACCGTTGACTCTAGTTAATTCAGTATAAATGAAAATTACTCAAAATTTTTAGGTGATATGCTGATTAATTTGAATTAATTTTACCTTTCTTTTCGTTATTTTTAGATAAATAAAAATAATTGTCAAATAAAATAAAAACTTGTGGGAGATGAAACTTTAGAATGTGTTGTTTTAATAGATATTTAAGTCTTATTATGTTACATATTTATGGAATAATATAAAGGGAGCAGATGTTGACGACCAGGATTTGAACAGTCCTACCCTTCCCCCTCCCCCTCCCCCCTTCCTTCTCTCTCTCACGTATCCTAACCTTTTAAGATTTTTTTTACCTAAGAGACGACCTATCTTATCTGAAAAGTTAATTAAAAATAAAGATCTGACTTAACAGATCTCTATTGATTAATAAAGAGACCATAATTAAAATTGATTTATTTTAGAAAACAAACTTTTTTTTTTTGAATGGATTTTCTTTTATTTGACCGATTTTTATTTACAAAAATCATAAAATTGCTTATTTATTTTCCTAGATTGACATTCAGTCAAATTTATTCCATTCGGCTCATTTATATTTAAAATTCAATATGCATATTTTTTTAATATAAAAAATAAAAATTACTTACGTCTTTTCTGATTGTGATCTTCAAATTTATTTAATGTTTTATCTATACTAATGTAATAAAGCGTTTTGGTAATAATAATAATTTTCATAAATTTTGAAGTTCCAAGATGGAAGATATGAGCGTGTGTTATGGCATTAATTTCTTTAGAAACATCCTTGGAACTCTGAGGTGGCAATGAGAAAAAGATGAAAATATACAATCATGAAATTGTGAATATACCTACAATTTAAACAAAAAAAAAACAAGGAGCATTATGACGAAATAATGTAAAGATATAGGTTGTATATTGAAATAATCTAATGATCAGTAGGTGGGGGTGCGTCTGACCCGTATAATAATGAAGGCAGGAAGGCAGGAAGATAGCATCAGTGACCACCAACGTCACTTAAATTGGCAAATAACGAGTCCAGAAGGACAGACACACCCTCACACCAACACAGAGAATGGTCCATGTTGTAAATCTTGCTTGTTTGCCAGATGAAATTAGATCAAGGAATTACGATCTTGAAACAAGTCTCAATTTATAAGCTTCTACAGTTAATATTTCATTATTTGATCCTCTTTCAAAGGCGCGTTAATTAATTTATTATTAATAAATCAATTTTAAAGAGAAAAAGAGTGAGGGTGTTGAAAATGGAGTTCACAGCTATATAAACTTCGTTTTGTAATTTTTAGCACATTCCCTTCTGCCTTCTACATTAATGAATGATAGAAAAAGTGCTTTAACTGTTAAGATTTAGTATGATAGACAATATTAATTAAAATATACTCTAGTGTATCGATCGGGTGGCGCAAAGCATTATCAGGAAGAATAAAAAAAAAATTGAATTAATTATTGGGGAAAAATTGAATGAAATATTGGAATTTATCGAGAATTTTTCTATATTGAACCCGAAATCCAATCTGTTTAATATATTAAACAAGAACCCCACCTGCTAATCGTTATATTATTTCAATATTAAATAAGAACCTCCGCTCGAAAAGAGAGATGTTATATATATTAAAAATATGAATGTATATTTTTACGTTATCGCTGTTAATAGTTAAAAATTTTGAAGTAAAGGAGAGAAAATATCAATACAGGATGTTAAGACGAAATTATGGAGCCAGGAGTCATTGTTGAAAAATAAAGTCAACCCAGATCATATGTGCTGAGAAAATTTCAGGGTGAACAACAATACAGAAGAAATTCTGAACATTTAAGGAAGTTGAAGTTCAACGGCAACGCTGATTGATCATCCTCAATTATTCTCAATAAGAACCTTAGCTCGAAGAGAAAAATGTTTAATACCAGATATATTAAAAATATAAATGTATATTTTTAATATATTTGTAAATACTGTAGTTACAAATGTTTGTATATACTTGTATATACAGTATAGGCCTATATATTGATGTTTGTTTAATGTTATGACCTATTAAAAAATATAAAAACTGTCTTTCTGTTCAATTTTAATTTGTCTTATAAAACACTATCCAGTTTTTTAATTCTCCATTAAATTTATAAAGTTGCAACTTAAGTAACTTAGATTATAAATTCTTTTATTTGATTTGAAGATGAACTTGAACCTTCAGAATTAACCATTTTTCTCTGTACATTTTATCAAATCAAAAAATTTTCAATTTTGCCCGAAAACAATGTAGGCTATTTAGGACGACGTTACCAACCCCATGAGCAAGTTTCTGAAATCCACCCTTAAGAATGATAATTAATTTGGTCCAACTTCTGTCTTTCCAAACAAAAAAAAAAAAAAAACCTAGTGAAAAAAAGATAAAATAAATGTTTGCAATATTTTCATTGTATCCACCTGAGAAAAAAAAAACTCAACTCTTGTTCTTCAATATAACGAACGAATCAATATTAATCTTAGAGATTTTAATCAGGGTTTGAAATAAACGAGGAGCATTTGTTCTATTCTTTCCAAAAGAAGAGAGTTGATTTTTTGTCCAGGGCAGTAAAACCTTTGGGCTCCCTTACAAGATGCTGTACCAATATGTTTCTGGCGCAGGGATGGCACTTTATGAACGGGATGCATGTTCGACTGGAGACCATTGTTTTTGTGCTCTCTTGTATGTGTGTCCTCAGGGTTGTTACATGGACCGACCTCAGTCAATAAAAATTCGACGAGCCATGTCGATTTTTGTCTTTTCTTGGCGCCAGCTTACCTGATTTACGATAGTTCCCGAGTTCTCGAGGCCAAACTCAGGGCAGAAGAACAGCATGCAAGTATTTAGCACTCTCGCTCCAAAGGGCTCTATTCTGAAACAAAAATAAATTAGTTAGTTTTATCAGACAAAAAGTTTTATTAGTTAACTTTAAAATCCTAAGAATTTATTAGGGAATATTATTTTGTACCTCTTTATGTTTTGGGGGAATTTTTTGTCGGCCGAAATTGTGTAATTAAAAAATAAAATACATTGTTCATTTTAAGGGAAATGAAGCTTCAGATGGTTTAAAAAAGTGGAAAAACTTTCCAAAATTTTTCTTTTTCTTTATTAATTAAAAAATATCTCCGTGGCTAAGAGGGGAATTTAATCAACCATTAACAAAAGATGTTGAAGAAGGATATTGCTGACATGAATTTAAAACCCGAAAATCGAAACAATTATCCCGGAGTCCGTTTTATGGCCATATCGAAATGTTGAATACAACAAATAGAAGGATAATATTTTCCTGTCCGAAAGTACTTATGAAAATCAATCTGCCTTTGGCCATCTATAATCGGAAACAAATAAGTTTATAAAAATAAAATAGACGAGGAGTTAGCCAAATGGAATTAATTAAAAATTCCTCTCCCCTCCCCTTCTACTGGTAGCCGAGAGGCCTTATTGACAAATGTCAATATTTATATCCTAATAGAGGAGTGGTTTCGGACCTCAGGCAGGCGGATGAATTTTTAATTTGGTCTAAATGTTATTTAAATTATTTGAATTCTTAGGGGTGTAAATGAATGTGCCTGGATAATTTGCATAGTAATTTATATATTGTATATCATTCAAAGTCTTAATCGTCTAACAATTGTAAGATGCAGAAAAGACTAAAAAACTTGGAATTTTAATTTTTTTTGCTAGTCACATTTTTAGGACAGGACGCTTTTTTATCATAGTATTATAATATTGTCTGTCAACTATATATGCCTATACTCTTCTTATATTACTTGTATTTTGTAATTAGAATTTTTGACTAACAGACAAGGGCGGATACAAGGGGTAGGGGTAAAGTGGGTAATTACCCCCTTGAGATTTGAGAAAAATATTTTTTTGGGAAAAAATTTTGTTTTTAATATAAAATTTTAGAAACTAATACTTAAAAATTTGATTTGTATGTATATTTCTGGTAAACAACTACAGAATGCACCTTTAAATTACCGGATAATAAGAAAAAATTGTGTGCTGTGCGAGCAGTCACACCAGATTACCCCCCCCCCCAGAAACTCTTCTGGATCCGCCACTGCTAACAGAATTGAAAATGTTCCCCGGCTTCTAATGACCGACTCCTCAATTTCATAGTTTCAGAACAACAGTCACTAAATAAAAATAAATTTCAGATTCTACAACTCTAGAAAAATGTAGTTTTTTACTAACTGTAAAGAAATTTTTAATAATGCACTGAGACGAAACACTTCACGATGGCTTGATAGCTAATAAAGTAGGTCTAGTTTCATAACAAGTGAATTCATATTGAAAAATATAAGAAAATGGGTTTCTATGGGATTTTGTTAGCTAGTGAAAAAAAAAAAATAATAATTTATCAAATAATACATTTTTATGATAAAAACGTTTTGGAATTTATGAACGGAATAAATCAGGGGTTGACTCTCTCGTTCCGTCAAAGAATTCAATTTTGTTTTAAGTTTTCTATTATATACTCTTGGCAATGATATTGCTATTTGCCAGGGAAAAATGTTTTATGGAGACTTGGTTATGGTTGGAGAAAGAAAAAGAGAAAAGAGGAGAGGGATGCAGATGTCTGATGTCAGAGATAGAAAATATATGCTCGTGTTGCCTCAGTGCTGTCTGGCCGTGTTGCGCCTTGTTATGAATATGAGAGACAACAACAGCAACCTGCATGTGCCCTTTGTCTCCCATATAAACATACACACACTCACACATAGAGAAATATTAACACAACACAACAACAACATGATATGTTCGTCGGTACATAAAGAAATCAGGACTTACAACGTAGAAAGAGCATTCAAAAGGGAATTGCAAGTAATTTTTTTAAGTATTTTTTAGAAAAATTTCAGAGAGTCGTCAATTGAAGCTTAAAATTAATAGAACTTTCTTAAGCTTATTTTTTTAAAAGTCATTTCGGCTCCTGAGGCATTTGAATTTAAATCTCTGAAAATACATTTTATCGATGGCGTTCAACAGTCTTGTTTCTGGGAGACCACCTATCACGATTATCAATACTTTTTTTTTTTGGAATGGGTGCATAAGGTCCGAAGACCTATAATGACCAATGGTCACATGCAGCCAGGAAGAAAATAAAAACAAAAGGAGAAGCATAAAGGGGAAACTCAACTGCGGGAACTGAGAAGATGCCTGTTGAGGTTAGACTTGAAAGTCTGAAAATTGTAGGTTTTGGGGAAGATTGACACAGGGAGCTTGTTCCAATCACGGGAGGTCATGGGGACAAAGGAAGATTGGAATTGACTCGTTCTGTTAGTCGTGAACTGAACAGCATAGGGATGCTGGGACGATGCCTACTACTACTTGGCGTTGCTTAATAATATAGATCTCGAGGGCACTTTTTCCTCAATTGCAACTTTGGACCTCAAAGGCCGATCAAAAAAAGAGGGGGAGGGAATTTTATTTATTTATTTATTTTAATTTTCACATCTCTCAACAGAGACTAACTCCAATAACAGAGAGACGGAGGAGACATTGTAAATGTTTGGAAATTTTCACAGCAAGTGGGATTTGAACCCGAATTGTATAGCAACTGTAGATTCCTAATCCGCAGCTTATCCGATTAGCCACGAGCCTCCTCAAAATTTTTCCTATTTTTTGGTTTAAAAGTAACTGGATTGTTCGAGATGATGATTTACAGCTTTGAAGGAAAGTTTACTCGAATTACCTTGTGATGATTAAAAATTAAATTAATATTTGAGACTGGTTCTAAACATGTTGGTCGTCTCAGAGCGAGTAAAGTAGCCGAGTCTTCAACTTTACACCCTGGGGCCCAGCGAAAAGTAAAGTAACTACTGTATATTACAAGGAGCGAGTTAACTAGCAGTTTGTAAACAAGCCAGCTAGTAAACTCGCCCCGTGTAATTCAGCCTTAAGATATCTAGTCTTGATTTAGGTTCCATGGTGGGAGGCGGGGTGGAGTTGAACACCAAAACCCCCACCCCTAGGTTTGCCTCTTTGATATTACTATTATAAAACAGATAAATTTATTTTCCCTCTTTCGGACAGAAAACATTTTAATTTCGTTCTTTTTTTATAATTCTTGATCGTCGCCCGGCACCTTTTTTATTTCAAGAAGAATTTAAATTCATATTTGTGTCTGGCTCCCATTGCTCAGAGGCTTAAGTCCCGTCACATTGACCAAAGCCTTCCGGAGGGCACTCAAGGCCCTTTTGAGAGGCTGCCTCGACATGATCACACTAGTCCTATCATATTCATGGATGGTTCTGATTTAACTGACACCGAAACGTCTGGCACGAAGGGCCTTATCTAAAGTGCCAAGAGCTTACCTTCTTTTCCAAGAGGAGTGTCTGCACTAAGTGAGAAAAGCCAACCAAAGAATGGATGGCGTTGTTTATATTTATGTCTAGCATGTTCTGATAATGCCCCTATCTCTCTTGAAATTGAAAATTAAACAAACAGGGTAGTTTATTTAATAAATTTAAAAAAATAATAATATTTTTTTTATTCAACCTTTTTTCTCTCGGGTTCCATACTATCTCAAACGGGCCGCAACTTTTTTAAAAAGTATTTTTGGCATTCGAGGCCTTGTTGGCGTTTAACTTTGGTAAATTATCTAGCTTTAAAATTAAAAAAAATATAATAAAAATCTTTTTTTATTTAAATAGAACTAAAAAGAGAAATAATTAAATTGTTCTTTTTTTTTATGTTTGGCTTCTTGGCCATCTCTTTTTACATACATAGGCCTATATAAACGTCATATAAAATATATACATATAAATAGCGTATTTATAATTTGTTCTTGTTAAAATTGTTGAATATTTATTACTTAAAATAAAAGCGTGGGGCGCACATTGATAGCTTATGGAATTGTTTATTCTTAGAGCCTCGGAATCACTTCGAAGCGCCCCACGCTTTTATTTTAAGTCATAAATATTCAACAATTTTAACAAAAACAATTAAGTCCCATGATTTTATTTAAGCCATTTGGATAACAAATGGAAATAACTATTAAAACTATTTTATGGCCTTATTAATTATTCTATTTTCAATATCTCTTAGATCTCACTTTATATAAAAATACACTTTTTGGAAATACTAAAAAAATGCATAATTTAATTTATTCAGATTCTTTTTATTCGAATTTATTCTCCTAAACGCTAACTAATTATAGCGAATTGAAAAAAATAAAAAATAATAATAATAAAACATAACATAAATTATTTTTTTCAACTACCCTTTATGAGAAATTATTTTTTTATGAACTTTTTCGCGTGGACAATTAGAGGCCCTTAATTATTCAATTTTGTCATCATTTTATAAGCATTTTAAATTAGGAAATAAAAATTTGCTGAAAATTTAAATTTTTTTTTATATATATTATAATAATTTTTATAACCAGTTTAACATTAATGACAGAGCAAGAATTAACAATTTTTTTGATAATTTCCTAATAAAAACAAAATTTAATTATCTTTCTCTCTCTCTTCATCCGAATATATAATAAATTTGACCATCCTCGTTAATAATAATAACGGAATTCAGTAATAAAACTATTTATTTCATAAAACTGTTAAAATTAAGGAAATCTTTTACTTTATTATTAAGAAAAAAAACTTTAAATTGGATAAATAGATCAATTCATTATAATTTAATCTTTTGAAATTCTTATCTTTTTTATGAAATTAAAAAAAAAATTGACAAATTTACCAAGTGGTTAGTTGATTGGAGGCAAAGGCAGATCCGGGGGGGGGGGGGTAATCTGGTGTGACTGATCTCACAGCACACAACTTTCTCTTACTTTCGGGAATTTAAAGTTGCATTCTCTAATTGTTTACCAAGACAAATATTTTTCACTTGAGGATTCATCCAACATATTTATATACAGTACTAGTCGCAAAGCCCGCCTTCGGCGGGCTTTCCGCTTCCGGGGCTGCGCCCCTGACCCCTTGCTCGCCTTCGCAAGTTTATTCCCAATTTGGGATATTATATATGCAAGTGTTAAGATGTTAAGGAAGGATCTTATATTCAAGCGAGGCGAGGGTACCGATTGGGAACAGCACAAAAGGGTCTGTTTATGACTGTTTAAAGGGTCAGTCACCTGCGTCCTCTCTTCGCTTTTCAACTGCTGCGTAGCCCCCACCCCCAGCCCATAGTCAGGTAGGAAGCTGGTTCACAGAGCATAAAGGACGCTCTCTAATTTCTAGCCAACTTGTTGATTTTGTGTTCCCATATTGAAGAAATTTGATTATAATTAATTTTCCAAAACATTTAAGAAATTCAAATTATTACTACGTTACTCCCAGAGGAATGTATTATAGGTGTACTTAATTTCAAATGGATTCATTAAAATTGTGGATTTCTATAGAACATATACATACATATTTACATACATACATACATTTTTCCCATTTCATTTTTATATATAGATTATTAAAGGATATAACAGAATGTCAACGGCTACTCGAAGACGGTGGTACTAAGTATTATATTTGACCTTTTGTAGGCTTACATAAATTTGAACACCTCAGCCAGCCGCAATATTGACGATGTTTCTAAAAACTTTTCCGTTCGGCATAGAAATATCAGTAGTAGTAAGCTTAATCATCAGTGTAATTATTTATTAATATTAATATTTTATTTTATTATAAAAAAAATTAACAAATGGACGTGAAACTTTCTTCGGAAATTGAAGCCTCGATGAAAAAAAATAAATATTTTTAAGTGAAAAATCTTTTTTCTTTTATTTGGACGTAATTAAGAGAGGAACAAAATAAAATTTAAGTGACCTTAAACTAAACTAATTCATTTTAACAATTTGTCCCCTGGTCTACAAAGACTATTTTCAAATCAGAAATCTTGAAAAGAAACGAGTGATTTCTTATTTAAATAAGCTTCATTCATCTTGAGAGAGCGATCGAAAGGGCAAAGGGTAAGAGGGGCGAAGGGGGTCAGAGGGGACACGAGGATGGAACTCACTTTTGGGGATTTTTTTCCGTCTCCCGCTTGAGTTTTGATTGCTTGTTATAAGTCGGCAACTCGTAGCGCACCGAATAAATATGCAATTGGGATTTGCTCCGCTAGAATACAGATATTATGAAAATGCAGCCAAGAGAGAGAAGGTCGAGAGAAATTGTCTTTAGAAGAATGATGATATCAGAAAAGTTGGTGAGTGAGCCTAATGTAAACACAATTTGTCTGGGTTCGCATGCGGGGGCGGATTAGGACTGATTTGAATATCAAGCCCGGCTTCGAATATTGTTTAGTTGGAGTCTTTTAAAAGTTCAATTTTGTCGGTTATCAGTGAGCGTAACCCCGCCGTTTCTTTGATTAGTTTCTGAGCTCACTGCAAAAAAAAAAAAAAAAAAGCGACGGAAGAAGAAATCGAGAGAGAGAAAAACGGTGTGGGGTGGTTGAAAGAAAAAGACGTCGGAATTCATATCAGCTCCCGAGGTTAGATATTTGAACGGCAGTAAATATTCAAGTTTTATGAATCTCCTTCACTCACGACTACGTATGCTCATATGTGTAGACACACGGGGCAGCTTATCTATCTGTCTAAGTGTGCGATTCCTCATCTCCACTTCATCACATAGTAAGAGAAAAAAAGAGGAAGCCGAGGAATGATTTAGTCTTGAAGGAACAGGCGGCGTTGGGCCGTGAATTTTGAGCCACTCTTTTTAAAACATCTACTTTTTTTTGAGAGAGAGAGAGAGAGAAAAAGCGCGTTGATCCTTTATATTTTACTCGTGTCACAAGACGTGACATCGAGATATTGCACGATAAAACGCCTGTGGCATTCCCGGATGAATAAGAAACGGGGCAAGCACAAGACGTTTCTTTTATTCAGGAAATTAATCATTTCTAATATCAATCACTCACACTCTCTCCCTCTCTTGCTAATACTCAGCCAGTAAGATATTTCTCATATAATACAAATCATTTCCTCGTAAAAGAATTAAATAATAATCTTTTAAAAGAATGGATTGATGAAATTACAATATTTTTTTTTTATTTAAATATTTAACACAAAAAAACTTTTTACTTTTCTACAAGGGGTTACAGATATTTTTTTAATTGTTATTTGGTTTCTGTACGAATTTATTATAATGGTTTTTTTTTTTTTTTTTTAACCCTTTTCGGCTACAGAGGCCATTTAGGGGTAATTTATTTATTATATTAATTTTAATATACATTGTATCGATGGCAACCGGGGGGCGTTCCACACGCTGATTGCTCGGGGTCACCAATCCCGAGCTTTCGCCGCGCTTGGCATCACTTAACCTCAACGATTGTGGTGACTGTTGATCTTCTCCGTTGCCAGGCCCCCCGGCTAATGGATTTTTCAATTAATAATTCTCAAGAGCTACCTAACAATTACTTGAAAATATATGGTAGAAATTTCCGAGTTTTATTTTTTTTTTTTTTGCTAGGCTTTAATTTTTTCACAAGACTATCATTTTTGATAAAGGCTGAAATATCAGCCGAAACATATTATATGTGAGAAAACAATCTTAAAATTGAAAAATACAGTAGTTAAAACAAGAATCAGAATTTTTATGATTTGATAAAGAGTATATGTACCTAGAGTAAATTTTTTTATACTCACTTGTCAGACAGGCAAAGCAACAAGAAATGGGCGAACGTATTTTATTTTCAATAATACCCCTTATAAATTTTATAACTTGAATTCTAATATATCGGCGGAAACTAAATATATCTCGACACAAAAAGTCTGGTGTGACAAGCACAGAACACAACTTTCGATTACAGAAGGTAAGAGAAAGTTGGCAGCTGTGCGACCAGTCACACCAGATTTTTTTTAAATAGAGTGAGATCTAAGGAATATTGAAAAGAGAATAATTAATATGGCCATAAAATAGTAAATAATAAATACGATACTTTTTTTTACTATTATTTATTTGTCTCTCCCATCCAAGAGAGAGCATTATTTATTGTTACTTAACAACAAGTGAAATCATTCTCTCTGGGTGTAATGCATCACTTTATTTAGACGATAGATTTGCGATAGAGATAATAAAATAATTTCTTGGAAAAAGGGTTTAATAGTTATTTCCAAGAATAGCTGCATCTCTCGCCGGCCAGCGACAATGCCTGGAGGGGAGGTGCAGGCGCCACTTCCCCTCCACTCGCCGTTTCTTGAGCCCGATTTAATACATGTTATAAAAAATAAAAACTTTGCAAATTGAATTGCGTACAACTCGCAAACTACGGCCCCAAACAAAAAGAAAATACAAAATATAAATAAACAAATGGTTTATAAATTTTTCAAATTCAAATTTTAGCAAAATCAATTAAATTATTTCTCTCTTTTTAGTTAAATTTAAATAAAAGCATAGGTCTATATTTTTTTTTTTTTTTTTTAAGTTTTTTTTATTAGCCTATATTTTTTTCACCATCATTTTAACCAATGTTCTATTTTTTATGCGTATTTAGTTTTGGAAGTGATTAAAAAAAAAATTTTAGTTTTGTTAAATGCAAATTTTTCTTCAAGAAAATTTTAATTTTATTTTGGACTCACCTAAAGCCCAAAAGAGTTTTATTTTATTTTTTTATCTAATTTTTTATTAGATAGTTATAGTATAACACAAGAAAATTTTATTAGAAATGTGGTGATTAGTTACTGGGGCACCATCCCTTTCTTATAATTGTATTTTCTGACTTGAAATGAGATTAATGAGGTTTGAGTTGAAATTAGTGCAAAAAAGCTAATAAAATAATTAATAAATATGTTTTCTTTTATTCTCCGCTAAGAAAACTTCGAGTTTTGATTTCTTTTTATGTAAAAAAAAAAAATACTTAATAACCAAAAAATAATTTTCCATTTGACTGATTAATTAGAATTCCCCTTTTTTTCATTTTCACCTAATAAAAAGATGATTTTCTAATTTAATTCTCAACAGGCAAAAAAATTTTTATATGTTCTTGAATTTTAATGTTGCGGTGATGATTAATTAAATCCCCAAGGGATCATTTAGTTATATTATATCTATTTCATATTATATATTTTTTTAGATTATAATAAATAAAAATTTTTTTCAATTTCTGAATGTATTTAAGATTCATCTTTATTCATTAATGAATGAATGTTTAAATTGATGACACTTATTGACATTCATACCTGAATAGAGCAAGATAATTAAATAAAAATATCAATAAAATTTATTTTTACGGTCAATCTTTTTATTTATTAATGTGATTAGTTAAAGACACAAATAAGCCTGATTTACAATCTGAATCCTCAAACTAATCTCATTTCAATTCAAGGGAATTGGAAAAATATAAAAATCTTTTATTTACATGTTTTTAGCTTTAATATATAGATTACGTAGTTTTCCTCCGCGTTCTTAATGATCTCACACTAATTAGCTCTCTCTCTATCTTATTTTATTTAACCTGTTCGTTTTTAAACCTTTTATGGGGCCAAGAATTTGACTTTCATGTGATAATAGAGAGAAAAAAGATAAATATTCTAATAAAATTATTTTACTATTCCTTTTAATTTGAGTCAGAGAATTCCGTTTGTTATCAAAACATGGAATTAAAATTAAGTAAATTTCAAATCCAATTTTACTCGTTTTTTATTATTTTATTTCTATTTTTACGTCCCTCTCTGATCTTTCTTCCCATATGCAGGTTTATTATTATTTTATCAAAGATACAAAATTAAATATTATTTTACAAGCTCATGATGTCTTTATATAATTATTTTTTTAAATGATAAAAAAGACATAGTTAATTTCAACTTAATATATCTAATGAGATATAGGCGTTCCAAAAAGTAGTCATTTATAAAAAAAAAAAAAACAGTGGACGCCGGAGGCGGGCTGGTCCACTGGCCGGGAGCTACGCCCCTTGGACCCTCTTAGAGTCCAAAATAAAGGAGGGAGGCAGGATTATAAAATCACTTGTTAGTAACGTTTCAGCCTTCTGTTGAAATTTAGAAATATTAGAGTGAGGTGGATAGCTGAGTAGATCTTGTAGTAAGGAAGAAAGAAAAGAGCGATTGCAGCTAGGTTTATTTCGTTTAATAATCACTTCAAGCCGACGTTTCGGTCAGATATACGACCATCATCAGGGCTGAAGCGTGTCAACAAAATTCCCCAAAATGTCGAATGGCACAATCGTATAACTTATTTTTTGCCATTTCATAAGGACCAATAGGCTATGCGAGTCAAGGTTAGATTGAATTCAATCTGACCGAAACGTCGGCTTGAAGTGATTATTAAACGAAATAAACCTAGCTGCAATCGCTCTTTTCTTTCATCCTTACTACAATTTAGAAATATTTTTTTTTGTAAAATTTACAATAAAAATAACCTGTAGATCAGCGTTTTCCAAAGTGTGAGGCGCGCCTCCCTAGGGAGGCGCAGACTAGTCTAAGGGGAGGCGCGAATGATAACCACAGCGAGCAATTTTCCAAATGATTGCTAGTTTTATAAATAGGAATAAATTAAAAAAAAATATATATATTTTTATATTTTATAAATTTATTGTGAGGTATGTCTTTGTGGATGGAAGTATTATTAAGGCGGAGTCAAAAAAAAAAATTCCAAGACACAGCCAAAATTATTTCTTTTATTGTGACGTTTCGGCCACTGGTTTAGGCCATCTTCAGAGCAGAAGTGAGAATAAATGAAATTTTGAATGAAAATTAATGAAAACTTTGAATGAAAATTAAAATTTCATTTATTCTCACCTCCGGCTTTGAAGATGGCCTAAACCAGTGGCCGAAACGTCACAATAAAAGAAATATTTATAATTTGGCTGCATGTCTTGGATTTTTTTTTACTCCTCCTTAATATAAATTTATATTTTTTTAGTATTAAAAAATGTTTATTTTTGTATTATTTTACAAAATGAGGAGGGGTGGGAGGCGTCATATGATTATATATTTTTTAGGGAGGCGTTGTAACAAAAAGTTTGGAAACCACTGCTGTAGGTCCATTTAAAAATAAAGTACAATTTGCCAATTTTCTTTTATTTTTATTTTTTCTAATTTTAAATGGGTAGTGATAATGGGTAGAACAAAAAATAATTGAATATAGAATATCAGGGGGGGGGGGTGGTCCCCAAGCATAAAGTGCCGAGAGGCCCCAGACGACTTTAATCCGCCACTGCTCAGTTTTCTCTTTTCTACTTCTTCATTCGAAAATGTTAAAAACCCCAAGATAGCCTTCCTTTTTAACCCTAACGATCATAATTTATCAGAGGATAATTCTTAATATTAAATATTTCTTTTTCTATAAAATATTAATATATAAAAACAAAAATTCACTCGTTCTTGACTCTCTCTGTCACGCGATCATTTATTAATAAAAAAAAAAAAAAAAAAATATTCAATAAATTTTATATGTATACTAATTTTACTAAAAAGTATTTTAATATTTATTGGATCAAATTTTTTATCGTTATTTATTCCGCCAGCATAAAATCAGAAAATATCTCCTTCACTTCAATTAATTGCAATTAAATAAGCAAAGTAAAAATATTTTATTCAGCAAAAAATATTATTTTTCTCTGTTTATTACTAGATAGGCCTATAAGCTAAATTTACTTTTATAAAATTTATTACTAGATAAAATTTCGTGAAAAATAAAATTTATTTTTGGTCCTAATCTACAATACAATTCTCATTTTTACTTTTTACTTTCTCTTAGCCTATATATGAAATATATAGGAGAGAAAGTATTGCGATCATGTCAAAAATTCGATGTCGAGATTTTGATGGATATACATGTTTTGAGGTCCCCTGAGTCCAAAAAGTGGGTCCCGCAAATTGGTCTGTGTGTGTGTGTGTGTGTGTGTGTGTGCGTGCGTGGTGTGTCTGTATGTGTGGACAGATTTTTAGCATGAAGGAATTGAGCTACCGGATTGAAATTTTATATTTAACTTAGGTACCTTCCCACACGCTCAAAATAAGCTTTTGAACAAAATCGGCCAAAAAGTACTAGTACTTTACTGATGTACTTTTTCAGTTTTTTCGATTTTCTCAAAATTCCCTCCAAGGATTTTTTTTAAATTCAAAAATCAATTATTTTTTAGATGCTCTTTAAAATGTATATTCTCATTTTGCCGTTGAAATCTTCTGAAGACCACTTTCTCTTGTTCTTCATAGGAAAGATAGAAATGGTTGCCATGGTAACGGAATTTAAATCTTTTTCTTTTTATTAGATTAAAAATCAATTATTATTTAAATTCCCATTTTTACTTTCTCTTAGCCTATATATGAAATATATAGGAGAGAAAGTATTGCGATCATGTCAAAAATTCGATGTCGAGATTTTGATGGATATACATGTTTTGAGGTCCCCTGAGTCCAAAAAAGTGGGTCCCGCAAATTGGTCTGTGTGTGTGTGTGTGTGTGTGTGGGTGCGTGCGTGTGTCTGTATGTGTGGACAGATTTTTAGCATGAAGGAATTGAGCTACCGGATTGAAATTTTATATTTAACTTAGGTACCTTCCACACGCTCAAAATAAGCTTTTGAACAAAATCGGCCAAAAAGTACTAGTACTTTACTGATGTACTTTTTCAGTTTTTTCGATTTTCTCAAAATTCCCTCCAAGGATTTTTTTTAAAATTCAAAAATCAATTATTTTTTAGATGCTCTTTAAAATGTATATTCTCATTTTGCCGTTGAAATCTTCTGAAGACCACTTTACTCTTGTTCTTCATAGGAAAGATAGAAATGGTTGCCATGGTAACGGAATTTAAATCTTTTCTTTTTATTAGATTAAAAATCAATTATTATTTAAATTCCCATTTTTTTTAAATTTATTTGTGTCTTTAATTGTTTCAAAGAAAACATATATGTCTCTCTCTCACTTGCAAACATTATCGCCTGTCTCTCTACTCTTTTTAAATTCCCTTTCCACCTTATTACTTTCTCTTAGCCTATATATGAAATATATAGGAGAGAAAGTATTGCGATCATGTCAAAAATTCGATGTCGAGATTTTGATGGATATACATGTTTTGAGGTCCCCTGAGTCCAAAAAAGTGGGTCCCGCAAATTGGTCTGTGTGTGTGTGTGTGTGTGTGTGTGTGTGTGTGTGCGTGCGTGCTGTGTCTGTATGTGTGGACAGATTTTTAGCATGAAGGAATTGAGCTACCGGATTGAAATTTTATATTTAACTTAGGTACCTTCCCACACGCTCAAAATAAGCTTTTGAACAAAATCGGCCAAAAAGTACTAGTACTTTACTGATGTACTTTTTCAGTTTTTTTCGATTTTCTCAAAATTCCCTCCAAGGATTTTTTTAAAATTCAAAAATCAATTATTTTTTAGATGCTCTTTAAAATGTATATTCTCATTTTGCCGTTGAAATCTTCTGAAGACCACTTTACTCTTGTTCTTCATAGGAAAGATAGAAATGGTTGCCATGGTAACGGAATTTAAATCTTTTTCTTTTTATTAGATTAAAAATCAATTATTATTTAAATTCCCATTTATTTGTGTCTTTAATTGCTTAGGAGAAAACATATATTCTCTCTCTCTCTCACTTGCAAACATTATCGCCTGTCTCTCCGCCTTCTCTCATAGGCCTAATGTTAATTTCCTATAGGGATTTGTATGTTAATTTCGATTCAAAAGGGGGTCCCCTTTGAAACTTTTAGGCATTTAAAATTTTTTTTCCAATTCTTATGAAATTTTGTATTTATTTACGATTCTCTATTGTGTATAAAATGTCCAAATATGAGATTAAAATTTTGAAAAATAATCATAGTTTATTTGAAGCAGTCAACATTTAAAATGCAAGTTTGAAACTAAGGTGCTATGGGAAACTAAATATATCTCGACACAAAAAATCTGGTGTGACCAGCACAGTGCGCAACTTTCTCTTACCGAAGGGTAAGAGAAAGTTGTGTGCTGTGCGCCAGTCACACCAGATTTTCTTCGCATAGAAACAATGTTAATTTCCTATAGGGATTTGTATGTTAATTTCGATTCAAAAGGGGGTCCCCTTTAGAACTTTTTAGGCATTTAAAATTTTTTTTTCCAATTCTTATGAAATTTTGTATTTATTTACGATTCTATATTGTGTATAAAATGTCCAAATATGAGATTAAAATTTTGAAAAATAACCATAGTTTATTTGAAGCAGTCAACATTTAAAATCCAAGTTTGAAACTAAGGTGCTATCGGAAACTAAATATATCTCGACACAAAAAATCTGGTGTGACCAGCACAGTGCGCAACTTTCTTACCGAAGGGTAAGAGAAAGTTGTGTGCTGTGCGCCAGTCACACCAGATTTTTTTATTATATTTTACCATATAAAGATTTGAATAAAAATAAATTTGTTTTTTTTTAATAAAATTTGCGTGTCAATCAAATTGTTTTAGTAAAGCATAAGAATGAATCAAGATTTTTACATCATTGTCTGATTAAGCTAGTGCAGGGTCTGGAGCATTATTTTCAGCAGAAACCGAGTTTCTGCTTTCATTTTAGTTCCGCCGAAACCGTAACCGCTTTAGTATACGAATCTCATCCTATCTTTTCAAACTCAAGTTTCGGCTGGTTTTTGACCGAAGCCGAAAACCAGGATTTTTGGTCGAAACTAGCCAAAACCGTAACCTAAAATTCGGTCGGTTTCGAATATTTTGCTACCAAGGCAAACCATTTCTCCTATCTTTCCTATGAAGTACAAGAGTAAAGTAGTCTTCAGAAGATTTCAATGGCAAAATGAGAATATACATTTTAAAGAGCATCTAAAAAATAATTGATTTATGAATTTTAAACAAAATCGTTGGAGCGAATTTTGAGAAAATTTAAAAAAAAACTGAAAAAGTACATCAGTAAAGTACTGGTACTTTTTGGCCGATTTTGTCCAAAAGTTTATTTTTTGCCTCAGGCGGGTGTCTAACTTAAATATAAAATTTCAACCTCGTAGCTCAATTCCTTCATGCTTTAAATTGAACACAGACCGACAATTTTGCGGGAGCCATTTTTTTAGACTCAGAGACCTCAAAATCTAATACTAATTCTGTGATTTAATTATCTTCTTTGTTATGTGCTGATATAAGAAGTGTCATTTGGGGGCTCTGATTTTTTTAAATTTTATATTATTCTTAAATAAAATATTTCAAAATATATCTATGACTAGGAAAAAATTTAATTAAATTAAATATCTTTTGTCTTAATTTGAGATGTTCTACCTATTTTTAAGAAAAAATAAAGTTTGCCCCCCCCCCCCCGTCCCAAGTAAAAGTTGAAATGATGACTGATATTATTACCCTATATAAATGAACACTTGTCCTATATTTGCAAAAACAGAAAAAAAAGAGTGAGAAAAAAAACTCTTGGCCTGAAGGACCCTCAGGGCGTCAAATGCTTTTGTTTATAATTTCCGAGTGTCATCCTCTTCACTCTCAGATCGGTCCATCGACCTGGGGTTGGGGTCACATATATCAGGGGGCAAAATGCCATTCTCTCTTTTGACCTGGTCCTAAGATGGATGACCAACGCATTGGAAATATCAATGCCTGCCAAATACTCTGTAAGTCAATAGTAAACAGATGTTGTTTGCAATAAACAATGTGTGTGGTCTTATAGTGGTTGATACTGCCAGTAAATATACAGATTTATGTGTGAATATGACATCATGTCAAATATATGTTTCATGGTGGTTAGTTTACGAAGAATAGGAAGACCTTTAGAGGATGAATGACTGAATTACGTGCGGACAAAAAGAACCCACCTGACGACTTCCATTTTCTAATTCAACAGTTGGGAAAATAATAAATTTCTAAGATGAATAGGCCCATCTTATCTATTTTATTTAATTCACTTCATTTTATTTTATTTTTTTTTCTCTCATCTTTTAATGGAAATTTTATTCCTTTTTTAGGCTTTTATATTTAAACTAAATAATTTCTCCAAAAATAAATTAAATCAATAAGATTATCAAGGGTTAAAGGTGGATGTGGGGTAATAAGGAAAAATCCCTTTTTAGCCAAATTTAGATCTAAATATATTTCATTCTAACCCAGAACTGGCAAAATGGCCGTGTAAGAGAAGGAAAAAAAAATATTTCAGTCTCAAATAAAAAAAAAATCGCATTACGGAACAGATTCAAGTTTGTTTTTATTTATTTATTTATTTTTGATCTTTCAGCTTGACAGAATTATTTTTTTTTTAATGCTCTCTATCTTACATCCTAAAAAAAAATTAAACAATTTAAATTAATTAATTAAAGAATTTGATTAAAAATTTTGAAATCACGAACTCTTTTGAGATCCCTAAGTGCAAAAGCATTAAACTTGAAAATTTTTTAGAAAATTTAACAAATCTCTTAATTTTGCAGCCCCACTTGATAATCAAACTTCGGCTATTTTGTAAATTTTTATGTAGGCCTATAAACTCCTAAATTGAGGTTTGTTAAATTTTCTAAATAAATTGTATTCAATATTTTCTAATTTAAACTCAATTTTGAAGGTGAGAATTACACACCAAACCACAGAATGGAATTTTAGCTGGTAAAATTTCGCCTCTATTTTCTTCGAATGTTCATGAAGAAGAAAAATATGAAAATTAAATCTTACCTACAAAAATATTAATTATATTTATAGAAGGGATTGTTTAATTCTTGGAGTATTTTTTTAAATATTTATATGGGCATGCCCGGAAAATGCTATAACTTTGAAACATGCCAAAAATTTTCAATCGAATTTAAATAATTTTTTAACATACTTATAACAAATTTAGATTCTAATATTATATATTATTTTACTCGGAAGAAATTCTAGTTTCCGCCCCCCCCCCTCCCTCTTATGATCCGATGTTTACCAAAAGCTTTTCAGTTCTTGGCCTTTATACTTCTCGTTTATGGATCCAAAATTTCAAAACAATTGAACAGTTTTTGTTTTCGTTAACCCAAAAAATTACCACAGACACACAGCCACCATTTCAAAAACTACTTAAAGGAATTCTGGGGCAGCTTCAGTTCAATTTTGATTTTTTTTTACGATTACATTAATTTTACCTACTCAAACTATGATTGGCGGGTAAATTTAAAAATCCAATCTATTCGATATGTAGAGTTATTAAAATATACTTCAAAAAAATATTAACGTGAGTAATAGATAAATAAGAAATATGTTTACTTCTTCTTCTATAAATATCTTAATATAGTTATCGTTGTCAGCGAGACAAACCCCCGAGGAGATGCGTATATATTTTACAGGTAACGGAAAACACGGCGTCGCAGCTCGAATTCGAGCAACGCAGCGATCTATCTTGAAAACGTCAAAATAACATTTCTCCCAATGCAATCGTTTACATAATACATGTGTTTCGTTGAGTGGTGATTCGTGGTCGGGTTTTCTCTGGGCTGGGTGTCCGCAGACAGATGTCTCCCACGGGAATCGAGCCTGTGCTCCGGGATCGGGAACAGGTGTTCTACAAAGTAGATATGCGCCCTCTCCCCGGGATACATTGATTCGCGCCTACAGACTCCGGATTTCTCTCTCTCTTGATTTGCACCCGGAGAACCATTCGACCACAAAGTCACCAACAGCAGGAGGCATTTTTTTTTTAAATAAGACGACGCCCTGCTCATTAACATGCATTCGTATCTGAGATACAAATGAAACATTCGGTGCGTTGCTTCTTCAAATTTTAGACATGTTTTCCTATGATAAAATATATAAACAGTGAAATTTAGTAGACTAAAATTTTATACTCTTATCTTTCATATTTTATGATCATTTATTTAATTTTTGTTGTTATATATTTTATATTTATAGTCTGGTTTTGTTGAACTTAATACACACTCCAAAACAAGAACATCGGTGAGGAAGATAATTTATGTCGATGTTTGTATTCATTCGTTGAAATAAAAAAAATTCCAAATTACTCGTCTATTTCAATATCTCCAAACAATTATAAGATCCGTGAAGTAATTTTTTGAGCCATATATTGTGATCGTGCTAATCACTCCTCTTAGCCAACCATGGATTACATAAATTCCGTCATTTTTGGTTTCTGAAGAGATAGCAACCCAAATAACCATTTCATAGTGAAGTTTTCAGGGTCTACCCAACGCCCGATACAAGCGATGCACAGCATCAGGGATCCATCAAATGTATGGATTTTTAAATTTTAGATTAATACGAAGGAAAAGAGGATATCAGCCAAACAGGAGAGCCCCTATCAAATAAACATCTCCATCTCAGAAGACGTTTCGGCTTTAATTACCTAATGCCATCATCAGTTCTTAAAGCCGAAACGTCTTCTGGGAGGCTCGCCTGTTTTGCTGACATCCTCTCTTCCTTTGTATTATTCTAATCATTGAACAGCCAATTCTCTCATCGACATCTTTTTAAATTTTTTAATATCGAAATGAATTTTTATTTTAAATAAGCTAGTATGAGAATAAATTTAAAACACTTGAATAATTGGTTGGCTTCCATCAGCCCAAATTACAGACTTATATAGTGTTTTCTGTAATTATTTCCCACAAATTGTCTACTAAGTACTCTATAAAGTTTTATATTAAATTATTAAATTATTTACCTAGGTTCGGATTTAACGTCAAAGATTTTTTTAAGCATATTTTTTGAGTAGGCCTATATTTACTTTTCTGTTGGTGGATCAAGTGACCTCCGTGCCCTCAGATCTCGGTGGAAAGAGCAGAGCCCGAATTAGGGGGGGGGGGGTGGCATGTGCCCCGGACAGTATGTATCAAGAGACGGCAAAATAGGAAAAGTAGTTCACAAAATCAAAATTTAATTAGTTATCAAGAAACGTTTGAAAAGTGAACATACCGCAATCAAAGGAATCCGAGAAATTGACAAATTCTATTTAACTTGATTATGCATAATAAAATTCCCACCCTCTCTAAGAAACAAGAAATACCATAATTCGTGGCAGTGGTGGATTTATGGTGAGTCCTATGGCGGCAAAATTCTAGAGACGAGAAAATTTTAAAATCAATTTGGCTTAGTTACTGTGACTGCATTATGGAGGGGGAGGGGAGGGGACGAACGCCTTTAGGTATTTTATAATATTGTTAAGGAGGGGGTGGTAAATTAAGCTTTGCCCCTCCTAAGAAATCTCCTAGAACCGTCCCTGGAAAAAAAAAGCAAAGTCAATGGACATTTGCCGGGATCCATCAAAATAAATATTCTCACAAAAAAAATATTGTTTTATTTTTAAAATTCATAATCATCCCAGTCCTCTACTGGAATCAATTTTTGTTTCACCTTATACCCCTCTATTATTTTCTTGGCAATTTATTGATTGATTCGAAAACAGATTTCGATCTTGAATAAATGCCTTTTGCAAATCAAACAATTCATTTTTTTTTATCTCAATATTTTTTTTTAAATTTTGCATTTATTATATAGGAATTAATTTCGTATATTTTAATTGAACTGAGTTTTTTTTTTTTTTTTTAATTTCAATTTAATTTTATATTAAAAAAATAAATAAATAACAAAACCTTTTTTTATTAAATATTTATTGGGATATTAATTTTAAGATAATATTGATAAAAAATTCAATTGAAATAGAATAAAAAAAAAAAAAGATTTATTTACATATTTACAAAAGAGATTATAAGCTCTTATGATTGGAATTAAATTCGATGGCTAAATTTGTACTTCATTAAATCCGATCGAATGAATAGAACAGAATAGAATAATTCATTTTGGTTATTAAATATGCGTGGCTTCACCTCAGGAGGTCAGGAGGTTCCCTCTTCTATATTATAAACACTTCCAACATCACAATAGCCGTCCATTAAATGAAATGTTATACTTTATGGTTAGGCTGGGCCTATAACAACATTTTATTTCAAATTGGATTCGAGCTTGAACCTCAACCATAGGCTCAATTGTCTAATTCAAATTTTATTCTTGAATATTAATGTTGGTTTCAGCTACTTTATCATGTACATAAAATAAAATGTCGCTTAAATTATTTCGTTCATTCAGTTTATAGCTTCTTACAAGTAGGAAATTAAATAAAAATGTTCTTATAACTGATTGCTATATTTTTTACATTTCAAAATCTGAGTACAAGATCAAATTTATGTTTCACTCATTATAATACCGTGTAGCGGTTTTATTTCCGAGCCCATCATAAAATCAACATGTCCCAGCATAAATATGTAAATATGCATATCTCAATCTTGTTTTGTTATTTATCTAGTCACTTCTGTAGTCAAAAATCGAATCGAAATTTCTCCCTGACAAATATTCGTTTAGTATCCGGTTTCTAATTAATCTCCAGGGCGCCACTTTTCTAGAGGCTCGCCTTTCCCAGCAATTGAGGTGGATCTCTTTTAATATGGCGAAGGACGTGACGCCGTAGGCCACGGCCAGGATTAGCCTCTCGGCATGCCGATCAATCCGCAATCCTGCGGGCCTCAATTGCGGATTCTAATGGCGCCATTCGTCCCCCCCCAAACCCGTCATTTGTTTTTCATCATGAATACACATTGCCCGATGGATGGAAATGGATTCTTTTATTTATTTAAACCAAAGCCAAAGTACCATCTTTGCCTGCCTGCCTGCCTGCCTCCGCCGCACATCCATTTCAACCGATTTATTTAAATTTTGTCTTATTTTTTTTTTTTCATTTATAAATAAAAAATACTGTGGGTGTGTTATTGAATGAGAGATAAATCAACTCATCAAAATAAAAATTGAATTTCACACTGTCAGTTTAATTATTTACTAAAATAACTCTCTTTTCTGATGAATTTATTTACCCAGACCAAATAAATGAAATTAAATCATTACACTCAAATTTCATAAACTTATAAGGGAAAAAGATGGTTTATTTTATTATTGAAAATTCAGACCGGGGCTGACATTTCGATCACATTTGGGACCCTCTTCAGAGCTAGGGCGATGAAAACTTTAACCCATAAATTCTCTATAAAATATGAAGAGCACACGGAGAGAACATGATAAGTTAATTTTTTGCATTTTTTCACCAGACCATTGTTCACATTTTGTTATTCCATTGTACGGTGTTTCTTAAAATGTGAATATTGTTCAACCTATCACGTTTTTAAAAAGCATGAAACTAGCAAGTACTCCGGTTTTGCCACCAGATAACAAAAAATACAAACAAGCAAAAATGAACTTATCCGGGTTTTTTCCGGGTACTCCTCATATATTTAGATGGAGAGATATTATAAATAATATTGTGATAATTCCTAAATTAGGAGAAGTGTGTAAAGCTGAGAATTGATTGGGAAGATAAGGAGAAAAAACCACCCTCCTCTTCCCTCTCACTTAGTCATTTTATTGTAAATATTTTGAATCTTTGAATAGTGGACATTATCAGTGCCCTGACTTGAGAGAGATTGTCAAAATTATAAAATAATGCAGAAATTGCTTGAAGTTGTGGCTGTGATGTGATCTCCATCCCTCCATTATAATAATAGGCCTACAGAAAATTTAGAACGCATGAACTTCGTGTCTGGTCGTTTTCGTATCCTTTAGGATCCTATATCACTGTAGAGGGACCGAAATGTTTGCAATAAATGGATGTATTTACTATGGACAGAGAATTCCCTAGTAGCCTATAGATTTTATGAATTACCCAAGATTCGTTCAAAGAGCATATTGGCCTTGATTTGGCTTCGAAGATGATGTCAAATGTGACCGAAACATCTTGGTTTGAATTTGTATCAATAAAAAAATAGGCCTGGCTTTTTATTATAAGCTACTCTCTTAATTAACTTTCAAGACGATTTAAACCAAAAAGATGATTTCAACTAGTAAGTTTTAAAATACTAGTAAGAAATTCCAGCAATTGAAATAAAAACACCACATCACAGTACTTCAAAACGATTGCAGAATAAGCAGTCAAAATGTTGTACAGTATTTATATTTTTAATAAATAATTAATAACAAAATGTGGTCTATAATTAAAAACTTCCATAATCCCCCTTTTGAAAATTTATTTTTCTACTTTCTCTAACAAGTGAAGCTCGTGTAATTAAGAAATTAATCTGTTTAGAATTTTCTTCTTGGTAGAATAAAATTTTGCTAAAAAAAAAAAACAATTTGCAATGAAATTGAATGAATTAATTACATCAGATACCCACACCAGGTGTCTTTATAATATCCGCGATAATTAATATTAACAAAGCAACATATCCTTATTATTTTTAATTTGGACATAAAAAAAAATTATATTAATGAAGGGTTTTCCCCTCTCCTAATGAATACACAAAAAAAATGATTATCACCATCGACAGGAGTCCATCAGGCAGTCCCCGAGTTCATTAAAAGAGATAACTGGGCCATCCGGTTTGATATGGGCCAATAACTCATCGCTGCCAGATGTCTTGATTTATGCTGATTGCAATCGAGCCGTCATAATCGTCGATTTAATTAACAAAGAGTTTATAAATATATATATTTTTTTCCAATATTCCAAGTATTAAATTAAATATAAAAATATATTAAAATCTATTAAGCAGTGGGTGCTGAATATTTGCCTGGTTTCTGATTGGCGATGGGGCGCCCCATCTGTCATCACCGGCTACCTGTGTTTGATAGATAACACCCGTTTATCAATTTATGGCATCAACAGTACAATGCGCTTTTCATTTGTTTTACAATGATTGTTGACTTTGAGCAAGAGGCCGCCACGGCTTAATCAGTAAATTAAATAATTGACAGTGCGTGTGTATGTATATACTCTCTCTGTATGGGTGTGAATTATTTTATAAGCTCGGCTCGTAAATGTAAATAGAGCAGGCCAGGACCAATATATATATATATATATATATTGAGAGCTTCATTACCCCGCGGACCTCTCGCGTTTTATGATATATGACCCTCGGACTCAATGACAGTTGGCGCAATGTGTCAATAGAACTGATAAATTCACCCGTTATAAAAATTGACAATCGTGATATTGGATTCGGGTTTTATATATATTTTTTCTCTCTCACTCACTCACCCCGTTTCTCATTCATTCCTACAGGCATTGTGGCCATTCCCTCACACACACACACATATATATATATAAAATATATATATATTTATTGAATAAATTAAAATCTCCAAATGACATATTGTTTGCT
The DNA here is from genome assembly GCA_023213315.1 of Euborellia annulipes. Taxonomy (NCBI): domain Eukaryota; kingdom Metazoa; phylum Arthropoda; class Insecta; order Dermaptera; family Anisolabididae; genus Euborellia; species Euborellia annulipes. The sequence continues at coordinate 17,490 of JAKCPI010009466.1, read as the reverse complement.
ATTTTACGCGCAATAATCTTTTCATTCTCTTTAATTGAATCATTATTATTATTTGACGTTATGGAAAAAAAAAAATACAATCAAAATGCGAATTATTAAACTTGATTCTAATTAATACAGTTTTCAAGCTGGTTGGTCTTTATGTGAAAAAAGGGGCGAGAGTAAAACCGGATACATACATCTATATATGTCTTTAATGAAAACTAGCATTTGTCTAATTAATTAATTTTTTTTATTTATTCAGAATAATCAGAATATATTTCTAATAAAAATATAGTAGTATTTCAATAGCTTAATTTATAAAAAATCTGTTGTGACTGGTCGCACAGCACACAACTTTCTCTTACCCTTTGGCAAGAGAAAGTAGTGTACTGTGCTTGTCATACCAGATTTTTTTGTGCCGAGATATATTTAGTTGGCCTTAGCACCTAAGTTCTAAACTTGACCACGTGGCGCTGAGCTACGTACGAATGCTTCCACATCAGTAAAGTGCACTTCAAAAGATTTCCACGAAAAAATACACTGATATATATTTTAAAGAGCATCAAAAAAATAGTTGATTTATGAATATTAATCAAAATCGTTGCAGCGAATTTTGAGAAAATGAGAAAAAACTGAAAAAGTACATCAGTAAAGTACTAGTTCTTTTTGGCCGATTTTGTTCAAAAGCTTCGGGTCACGTCCTAGGGAGGTACCTAACTAAAATATAAAATTTCAATTTCCTAGCTTTTTTGGTTCCTGAGATATTTCGTTCACAGACAGACAGACAAACTGACAGACAGACAGATAAATTTGGGGGAGCCGCTTTTTTGGTTTTAGAACGGCATGCGAATCTTTGACCACTAGCCCGGTAGTTAATGCTTTTCCCCTGCAAATTTTATATATAAACTCAGTTCCGATAACATATTATTGTATTTTGTGATATTTAATTTCAAAAACATAACCTCTCATAGATAGACAAAACTCTTATCTTTAAATTTATTTTTAAAAAACTCATGAAATATTTAATTAGATAAATAGATTCATTTAATAAATAGAGTACTATTATTTAATGTTTATATTTGCATACGATTATGGGCATTATTAATGGATGCGCTGGCCAAATGGAGCCAAGTTGCGACTTGTCACTTCTCTCCCCCCAAAGAGTAAAAGTAGAGGATGATCCTATCCCTACCCACCCCTTGTACTTTATTGCTAATTTGTCTGATCGATCCCCTCGTTTTCCCTAGGGAATTTAAAAATTGAGACGCAAATATTGAACGAAGATGCTTCATTTATTTTTCAGGGTAGACATTGTGCCATTTGCTGTTGAGAGTCTGCCAATTCCGCCTATCAATCAAATCCATCCGCGAACGAATCGTGTGCGATTTGATAAATTCCTCTTTCTGTAGGGGGAACATTCGTTTCTATTAAGACTAACATATAGTCCCGATCAAATTATAAATATTTTATTTTTCTTATCAAATAATCAGAATCGCATAGTCTATCTTACATTTACTTTTCAATTTTTATTCAACTCAGAATCCTTGAATTTCATTCACATTAAGAATTAATAAATATAGATAAAAGAAAAAATTAGCATTTTAGGTCGAAAATAGTTCCTTAGATCTTGTCTAAAATTTAAGATTCAAAACCATCATGTAAGCCCTATCAATAAAAAGGTTTTAGTCTTTTCGGCATGTGAGGCCAAATAGACATTTTAACGAATCAATTGTACAGTATTTTAGCTATTAATGATATAATTATCCATTCATATTTATTTATGCCTTTTGGCTAGGAGGTGGAATTTCTAAGAAAATATAGTCTTCCATTGTTGAAATAATTATTAGACTTATATTTATTTTATTATTTCAATAATAGAAAACCAACTTAGAAATTTCTCCTCGTTTAATAGATAATTACATTGTTTCCTGTTTCAGGATAGAGTCCCCTAATATTATTTATAAATAAACTTTTTTAATTATGTACAAAAATGGTTAAGAAAGTATTTTATTTCACTTTGTTTCTAACAACAAAAAAGTACCTTGTTAATAATATTTTAGCATCATAATAATTTATTCTAATATACTGTACATACTTTTTTTTTTATTTAATTTAGTTTCTTTTAAATTTTAATACGAAAAGTCCCTTTGGGTAATTTCTTATTCCAATTTCTTTCGGCTCCTTTATAAAAACAGTGTTACCAACCTCGCAAGACAAATGTATACATTTTTCGTAGACCCGGGTGATATTTTCCAGCCTGTTTGGTCTTAATAAAACCAAGACCCTCAACCCCTCAGTCGGGGGCGTATTTTAATGCAATAATCGAGCCCCGGCGCCAGAGCGGAAAAACGCCCCAGAGAAAAAAAAAGCTCGCAAAGCTGGGACGTTATTAATAGTCCTATAGGTGTCTGTGGGTAATTTGGATATGCAAAAAAGCCAGCGAAGGGAAAAAAAAGAATAGGAGAATAAGAACAGGGTGGTTTTTCGTTTGCGAAGTTGATATAGTCTTTAAAGCCATGGGCGCCTTCCTTCGGAATGGCAGCCAGAAAAATGCTGAGTTAAGTAGTTGGTTGAGTGGCGAAGGGAATGAAAAAGGCCTGTTAGCCAGAAATAAGAATTAAACGATATTAGTCCTTATAGAGCTCACTCGGGTCGGCACCTCCCTCGATAAATCCACCCCCACCCCCACCCCACCCCATTCCTTTTTTCGCCCCCTAAAACCACTCCTCTATAGGCGTAGACATTTGTATTAATTCCCTTCGTGGCCCAAGTGGTGAATAAATACCACTTCTCTTAAGCAAAATTGCTTTATTAGAGAAAGTTGATTTCTTTCTTGTTAGCCGCTTATTTTTACGTGTAATCGTTTAGTAACTTGTTTAAAAATAAATAGGGCTACCTACGCATTGATTTTTTTTTTTTTTTTTTGTCATCTGGTTCATAAAATGAAAAAATATTTTGATTTAATTATAAAGGCTTATTCACAATTATCGCTTTTATTCTTACAGTTAGACTATCAATATAGTAGTGTAAAATGACAATATCTAAATATAGTAGGCCTATATCATGCTTCAATATCGTCATAATTTAAAAAATCGCCCTTATTGAGTTAATGGCACAGTAAGGATAACAAAAAAAATCTGGTGTGACAAGCACCGAAGGTAATCGAAAGTTGTGTTCTGTGCTTGTCACACCAGATTTTTTGTGTCGAGATATATTTAGTTTCCGCCGATATATTATAATTCAAGATGTAAAATTTATAAACATGGGAAAATATTTATATTTTGTTACCCATGGCAACCATTTCTCTCCTACAAGAGTAAAGTGTTTTTGAGAGGAAAACGAGAATATACATTTGAAATAGCATCTAAAAAATAATTGATTTTTGAATTTTAATCAAAATCGTTAGAGCGAATTTTGAGAAAATCAAAAAAAACTGAAAAAGTACATCAGTAAAGTACTAGTACTTTTTGGCCGATCTTGATTGAAAGCTTATTTTCTCGGTCCCGGGGGGTGTTTAACTTAAATATAAAATTTCAGCCTCATAGCTCAATTCCTTCATGCTTAAAATTGAACACACACCCACAGACACACAAGACAGACCAAGTCGCGAAAACCACTTTTTTGGATTCAGGGGACTTCAAAACGTGAAGATCCATCAAAATCTCGACATCGAATTTTTGACATACCATCCTTAACGAATTTCTATATAAATATGATACATATATATATATATATATATATATCTCCTGAAAAAATATAAATTTTGAACATATGACTAGGATCCGACCAAACAAGATTTATCAGAACGAAACCGAAAGCGAAGACCGAATAGTCAACCAACCTCTGTTCCGGCCGAACCGTACCGGACCGGGACATGTACCTAAACTTTTTTTTTCATACTACCATCAAAATATCTGAATTTTTTTGAATCTTCAAAATCATTTTAAACTTTTTTTTAGTCTTCAAAACTTCTTAACATCCCTCCAGTGCAAATTAGGTGACCTTAATTATATTTTCTGCCGAGTCTCAAAGCATTTATTTCATACTCTGTCTAGCCTTTTGAAAGTCGGCACTTTTTATATGAAACCGAAACTACGGCCGAAACTTATTATTTTTTGCCGACACTGCCTGAAACCGAACCGAATACCAAATATTCGCGTTCGAGTTATGACACTCTTGCAAACAAATGACTGATATTTATTATCTGTATATGATGCGATGCTGATTGGGGCATAGGAATTCATCGACTGATAAATTACTGCCCACCAACCCCATAAGTAAATCTCTCTATTTCCTTTGGCCCTATCTTTTGTATAATTTTACGAAAAATAGATTTCAAAAATGTCTAACTCTTTCCCGTTGTTTTTTTTTTTTTTTTTTTTCAAATTTAAACAAGAATTACTTTTATAATTCACAGACTCATTAACAATAATTTAAAACAATAAAGCTTCATTTTGAGATATTAATTTTTTACGAGTGCTGTTGATTTTTTTATAGGCCTGCGACTTACCCCTCCTCTTTTTCCTTCGGGCCCATATTAGGATAAGGGGTTGAAGCACTTATTTATGGTCGTATTTTTAGGATGGTTAGAAACTCCCTAACTCGCACCGCCCTTTATTCGTTCTCCGCAAAGTCGAGATTATAAAATCATAAATTTGCTTCTAAAAAAAAAAAGTGAAATTATTTCCTCCCCAAGCCACAATCTTCTTCATTCTTAACACCATTTAAAGAGATAAATAAATGATAAGACATTATTTGAAGTATTATATTATATCATTCTTGAGTAGATAAAATAAACTTCGCTAGCTTCTGAATTTAAGGGTTTGTGAAGCAATAAAATAAATTTTGCTCTGAAATATTATGGTAATAATATAATACACATTTTCAATGTGATCTTTTTTTTAGAGGGAAAAGCGTTCATTAACATTTTATAAAAATAATGCTCAGGGGCCCACATCTTGTGGGTAAGTGGATGGCGACCACGAGCTGCCCGAGCTGGGACTGGCAGTCCTGTTCTTAACATGTCTGTCCCTTTTAAATTCTCAACAAGCTTCAGACCGTGCGACGGGCCGGCCTGTTCTATTCCTTCCGGTTGCAAAAACTCCATTCCGCTGACTCCCGCAATGCGGGAATAAGGCCATGAAAGAAAAAGAAGAACATTTTATAAAAATAAATTTTAAGTTACAGTTAAAAAAATATCGGATTATTTGAAATTCTTATATTTAGTGTATAAAGCGCTAGCCATTCACTTCTGTTGTATGTGTTTACCACACTCTATCGCTGATTGGCCAGAGTCAGAGGAAGCGGAGTCAATTTCAAAACTCTAAAATTTCCGTGTAGCTTTGCCACTTGTTTTTTTATTTATTGCGTGGAGATTTTAAATTGATTTAGAAATTTTATTTTATTTACTATTATTTATTATTACATTAAATTACATTAATTAAAATTATTTATTAAAGGATTAAATTGCCTCAGAAAATATTCCCCCGAGAATAAATATGTAACATACCGAACATTCCATAACTGGTCGTCTTCTTTCGATGAGTTTCGTCAAAATTCTTTGATATCTTTTAATAATAAAAGGTGAAAGGTGAAGTTAATTCGCTAAAACGCGTTCGCCAATAGAATTTGTGTCCGATGACGTCACCAACACCCGGGTGGGTGTCAAATTCCGTAGAATTCGACAAGCCAAACCCCCAATTGGGAATGAGTGAGAGAGAGAGCAAAGACGACAAGCGACGCCACGGATAATATCGGCGTCGGTATGCTGGCTGTCATCGGGCTGACGGAGCCGACGTCCATGGAAGGCACTCGGCATCGGCATCCCCTTTGCCCACCCACCCACCCAGCCCTTCTTCTTCTTTATTGATTTGATGGCATGCCGTGACGCTGCGATATTGAATTTTTCAGTCGACTCGCTCATTCCGTGCGTTCCCGGCAAAAGCCGCCGGTCACTTGCTTAAAACGAGACATATTTACGGAGACGATCGTTTTCTCATAAACGAGAATTCATTCCTTATGATGGATGGCTACAGCAAACCCAAGAGTTGGGTGTGAGAGAAAAGTCATTTATCGAAATGCGATTACTCCACAAGGAATGTGTGCAATCGGCTTGCGTTCCTCCGCGTCCTCTTCTCCCCTGATCCCGATTTCATCCAATTGGCTCCCGGATCCGAATACATAATGTTTTACACTCATGAATGAAATTCATTTTACAATCATCTAAATTCCTTGTCCTTCCGAAATTCTTTAATTAATTTTATATATAAATATTAATAGGGTTGTATTTATATTATAAAAGAGAGCAGGGGTGGGTAAACATTTTCCACGGGGAGCCACATGAAAATTTCATTGCTTTAGGGGGCCGCATATACAGTATATAGTATCTCTACTTCAAATACATCCATAAAATATATTAATAAATGAATTACAAATATCAGGGGCGAGGGCCCCCCCCCCGAAATTTCCCAAACACATATACATATATAGGGATATACAGACATCAGCGCAACAAATTTTTTCGCGGGATGGAAAACTTTGGTTCCGCAAAGTAAAAAATGTTCCGCAAAAAATTTCGTGTGAAAAAAAATTAGTTTCTTAAAAAAAAAAAAATTTCCGCAAAAAAATTTTCAGTTCGGGCCCCCCCCCCCGAAAAAAAATTCTATATACGCCCCTGACAAATATGTAATTATTTCACTCTCACACTGTAAATGGCATTTTATAATACAAAGTGGAAAAAATAACATGGATTACTATTACTAGCAATAAAAATAATATCGTAATATCGAGAAATAAATTCATTAAGAAAAATGAACAGTGACAGAATCGCAATAATTTAAGTGACCGCGGGCCGCATAATATTATATCACCTGGCGTGCCTACCTCTGAAATATAGAAAATTCAAATATCTCGCCAGAAGTTACCGATATTTAATATTATAAAATTACATACTTCAAAGCAGTGGTTCCCAACCAGTGTGCCGCGTGATTGGCTAAGGGGTGCCCCGAGAAACCTAAAAAAAATTGCCCTTTACTTAAGCTAACAAAACTATTGATGTATTTTTACTCAGCGACTGTAGTAAAGTTTTCTATATTATGTTATGGTGTACGTTATTTATTTATATAATATTTCAATAAATTTGCATATTAAACTTAATTTTTTCTAGGGTGCCCCTAGTGTTTAATGTTATTCCCGTGAACTTCAAAAGGTTGGGAAACACTGCTCTAAAAGACTGAAATATAAAAAATTAAAATTAATAATTTCGAGCGTATTTTTTCTCTAAAATAAAAAGAGGTAAATATTTAATGCACCAAAATAATTATGAAATCATAACTAAATGACATTTAATTCTAAGGTCACATCTGTTTCAAGTGCGAAAGATAATCGGGGCCAAGACCACCATGCACGCAAGGGTTAGAGTTCAAATCCTTCGTAGTGTAATTAATTAATTCATATCATTTTTAAAACTATCTTCAAGTCGTTAAAAATTCACTTAAATCATAAAAAAAATTAATATAAATCTTATTTAATAGCTCTTTGAAGCTTTAATTACGAATATTCGCTCTTAATTAAGTGCATTTTTTATATTAATGTTTAAATCTGAATAAAACACCACTTTCTAAGATTTTAGTATTTTTAGAATAAGAGTTGTATTAGAGAGGAAAATTTTTTTTTTTCTTGCAATCATTCAATCGTTTGATTAATTTCCAAATGTCATTATCAATCTCAGCTGTGGGGTGTGATAGTGTAAAAACGAGAATAGCAAAAGGCGTTGCTGTCAATAGGGTTGTGGTGACTGCGACTTTTAGTCTGCCTGGACCAAAGAACAATAAATAAACCGGAGGAGGAAGGGGGTGGCATGGCCGCCATGGGCACACCCACTTATCACTGATTTATCGCGACACAACATCAACATCAGCACACATCGCGAACAAAAATTGAACCTCCTCACTCTCTCACTAAAAGTGTGACAACTTGGGATGCGTCATTGTTCCTGGGGGGTGGGGGGGGTTGGGCCGACGGTTTGAAGAACCCGAGGGTCAAACCAAAAACCACCGACCACGACAATCACAACAATTATGGTGCGTGTTAAAAGCGATAAATCACCTCCAGCACCACATCCGGGCCGATTATAAAACGCCCCCCTCCCTCATCGTCGAAAATATGGAACAAATCATTGATTGCCCTTGGTCCATCCGAAGTATGAGTCAGACTCCCAATCCCCCTACTCTCTACAAATTGCGGCTGACTTTTAATAATCTCGTGCATTCAAGAATTTATTAGACTCCTTGTTGGCGTCATGTACCCACGAAAATAAATATCTGCTCGATGATTTTTTTTTTTGTCGTCCTCTTATGTGTTATTTGTACCTGGATAAAAATTTATATCTCCCTCATAATTAACGACTCTATTTAAAAAAAAAAAAAAAATTAAAACTTGTTTAAAAACATTTTCGAGCTACTGCACTTCATAAATTGATATCTCTTTCATTTTAGTATAACAAGTTAAAGGAGCGCCTTTTTATAAAACCTAATATAATAATAATAATAATATAAAAAAAACTATATTACTGTTATTATGTTAAAATTTATAAATTATTACCTGTGAAAATCGCCTAAGGTGGGGCTGTTTATTTCATTTATTTTTTAATATTCATATTTATAAACATAAAAACGAATTCTATCTCTTTTCATAACGAGGAAGATCTCTTTTTTGTATGAAAAAATTTTACTAAAATATTTATAATATTATATTCATATAAAATACTTTTTTAATAGAAAATATAAAATAGTGTATTATTTTATAGAAAAAGTAATAATTTTTTTTTTTCATATTCCGCATTCCATTTTTAAATAGTATTTTTATTTTTCTTGCAATAAGAAATTTCTCTCCGGGCTTTAATAGTTGATACTAAATTCATAAATACCAAATAAAATAGATTTTTATCTTTTATGGTATCTTTTGAAAAAAATTCAATCGATCTTATCCATTGGCGAAACCCCAGAGGCGATCTTTCATTTTACAATCATCCTAAAAAACAAAACAATAGAATTTGTTAAATTAAAAAATAAATAGTTTCCATATCCTATTTATTTGCATCAGCTATTAATTTTCAGCATATGTCTCGATTCGGATTTAACAAGTCATAGGTTATTAGCGTCGCCTTTGAAAGTAAAAGCCCTCCGAGGTTGGAGATTCCGGGCTTGGTCCTAGTAAAGTAAATTAAATCTAATCTTTTAAATTCTGATTGGTCTAGATCTTGACTATAGGATTTGAAGTAAGATAATACTTTGTCTTTTTTTTTGGAAAATATAATGAGCCTTTTAGTATGACGTTTCCGAATGGTCCTGTGAAGGAAATGAGCTAGGAGGTTAAAGTTAAGCACCCCCTGAACTCGTGTAAATAAACTTTTAAACAAAATCGGCAAAAAAGTACTAGTACTTTACTGATGTACTTTTTTAGTGTTTTTTTTCGATTTTCTCAAAATTCGCTTTAACTATTTTTTTTTTTAATTCATCAATCAACTATTTTTTAGATGCTCTTTAAAATGTATATTCTCATTTTGCCGTTGAAATCTTCTGAAGACCACTTTACTCTTGTACTTCATAGTAAAGAAGGAGAAATGGTTGCCATTGTAACAGAATTTAAATCCTTTTATTTTTATTAGATTAAAATTCATATAAATTAATTATTATTTAGATGCCCTTTTAACAAGTATACCAGTAATATTTTGTGAAAATTGTTTGAAGTACACTTTGCTGATGTAATTCAGTTTTTTTTTTTTTTTTTTTTTTATTTTATTCAGCACGGTGCACAACTTTCTCTTACCGAAGGGAAAGAGAAAGTTGTGTGCTGTGCGCCAGTCACACCAGATTTTTACAATTTTTCCAAGTGTCAAAAAAAAAAAAAATTTATCTTAAAAGCTGTTAAATTATTATTTTTAAATAAAAGAGAAATAATTTTTCTTAGAAAAGAGGGAAGGGGGAGAGAGCCTGCGCCTGGCGCCTTTTTCTCCTCAGCGACAATCAGAGCAGAGGGGTGGGGGAACCTGCCGCCCACGACCCTCCCCTCCTTTGGCCAAATCAAGAGCTGGAAATAAATAACATTGGAAATGAATAAAATCTTTGATAATTCAATTGTCTATAACTCAAAAACCGCGCATCCAATTCGCATCGGATTTTTTGTATTGAGTTTAGAATTTCCTAGAGAATGTTCACATGGAACTAAAATTGAATAATTAAGAATATAATTTTTTCTAACCATTCGTTCAACCAATCAAATGATAGTAAAAAGGATCATCTCTGAAAATTTCCCTTTTACATGTATATAAAATTTTCAAACAGTTTTTTTTTTTTTTCTTTATTACACCTCCAATCCCCCCACTCCCAATTATTATTAAATAAACGAATATTTGCCCCCGAGTTTGGCGTAGTAGGTAGCGTGCCTACCTCCTATATCAAACGTCGCGGGTTCGGACCCAGGCAGTCCGATGATTTTATTTAAGCCATTTGGATACCAGATGGCTTAAATAGAAATGCCTGAACCCACAATATATATATTAAATACAACGGTTATCGTCTAAAGTCTTAAATGGCCTAAGTTGCCGAAAAGACTGTGTGAATGTGTGTGTGAGTGTGAGTGTGAATGAGAAAAAAGTGTGAATGTTTTTTTTTTCAAAAAAAAAAAAAAAAAAAAAAACGAATATTATATATCTTAGGGATCGTCCACATATTACGTTAAGGGAGGCAGAGGTCTGGCCAAAACGTTGCTAATTGTCACATTGGGGACCCGGGGTTTTCTTTAAGTGTGACAACAATTCAAAGTTGAATTTATAAAATTTTATGAAAAAAAAAGATCGAATGATTTTCACAACAGGGAAAAATGGAGTGATTATTTGAGTCACGAGGAAAAATTTACTATAAAAAAACAAGTTGTGTGTCGTACAGACAGTCACACCAGATTTTTTTATTCACGTAGCGTCTCGAAATTAATATTTTCTAATTTCCTAGAAAAATTCAGATTTTTAAGACTCTATACATTACTAATTTCGTTGAATGACAACCTCTAAGATCTACTAAAAAAAAAAAAAAAACTCTAAATCTAATCTCCCTCTAACCTTTCTTCTCTTTTCTCAGCTCAATATCTTAAACCCTGATATATTTGATATTTTTTTTCTTCCTAATGGTCAAAGGGTCTTTTTGTTACTACCTTTCTTTCTCTAACCTCCTGCTTTTTATATTAAATGCATTATATTAGAGATAAAATATCAGAGAGAAATAGAGAGGGACTCAAGACCCTCCCTACCGAAGAAAATACTTATTTCAAGGGTGTTTTATTCTGAATTTATAATAGAAACGAATGAAATATTGAATGTTAACTGATAAGATTCTTTTCTATCAGAAAGGCTTTTAACATAAATGGAAAAATATTGGACCTTGTCAAAATGTATAACATCAATAGGGTTTCATATTTTTGTTTATTCACATCTTATTTCTTTTATCGCTTTTTTTTTATTTCCTATTCCTTTTTATATGTCTGGTTTTATTAACGATAAAATCAGATAATATTTGTCATGGGTAATAACAATTTTTCTATTAATCAAAGATATGTGTTTGATCAGGAGACAGGGTGCTCTCGTTTCTCGTTCTTTTTAGTCCCACAAAAGCCGGTGATGGAGTTTTTTTTTTTTTTTTTTTGTTGGAGCCGGAAGACCATGTGACTTTGATCTTGGCCTCGGTTATTTAATTTGGCCGGTCCATCTGCTTGAACCGATTTGATTGGCGGTTTGCGGTCGAGTGTTTGCAGAGGGGCCTCCGAATCAGCGATAGATTTCAATTAGATTGAGTTTATTTACTTAGAAGATATATAATTATATGAAAGGTTTATTTACAGCCTGGCTGTCGATTGATAGGCCAGCCAAGTGGTCCCTTAGGAAGGAAGGGCTTGAGCCTTTCGAGGACCTTCGCTGCTTTGTCTTTTGACCAGCGGTTAATCAGAAAATAAATTAAACTCGGAAATTGAAATTGTAATGAATTAATAAAATTTTCATTCGACGTAGTTTATAAACAAGACAAAAGTCAATTCCTTAGAGAGGTGATTTTTAATTAATGTTTTTATACTTTTCAAAGTACTTTAAAATTAAATAAGGCCTTATTGTTAAGCTACTCATTAAGAAGCTTGTAGAGCTTAAATTTACTTATTTAATAAATGAAATATAACTTTTACCTAATTATGATAGATTAAATAAAGTAATATTTCTAGTTTTAGATTAGATATGTATATAGACTACTTGTTTATGTATATTTACTACTTCTTCTCTTTATTTTTAAAATTCCTTTGTGAATTAATTAAAAAACATATGATGTAGAGCGTGATGATGCTCAGGCTCCCGGGGACTTTAACTTAATTGTTTTTAATTTATTCTATTTATCTCTCTGTTGGGTTGTAGGCGCCCGCGTAAGTCTGTGTGTGTGTGTGTGTGATGCCGTATAAATATATTAGAAAAGTTGCCGCATGTTCTAACCGTGGTTGTGTGTCCCTGAAAACAATGTTCTTGAAGAGTTTTTCTTGGTGCGTTGTCGTCGTCGTCGTCGTCCTTCTCTGTTGTTCTGGCCAAGTTGTCATCGGGGCGCCATTTCCTGGAACGTTTCCCACAGGAACCTGGACTCTCCCCCGGGAATAGAAAGGAAGAAGAGGCATCCTTGTTACTAGTGAATTTCACCCCTCTACTCTACTATTTATGCGCAACTCTTAACAAGCGTCGTTCACAATTCGTCCAACTCCAGGAAAACTAACAAAAACTTAGATATTTTTAACAATAAATGTAGCTTTTTTTTGTTTTCAAATAAATTAAAGATCTATATCAAGGAGGGAGAAATATAATCACTTTTATTAATTAAATTAATCACTCTTATTAAATAATTTACGATCTATCACAATTACATCTACGCCAGTCAAATTTAATTTATTTATTAATATTAAATTTGACTGGCGCTGAATGTAATTGTGATAGATCGTAAATTATAAATAAATGTCTATCAAAGAACTTAAGAGGTTTAATATTGACTAAACTCTAGCCATGAAGATGGTCGCATAGTGGGCCGAAAAGTCGCTGTGGGTTTGATACCAATAAAGAAATAATAATAGCTGCTTGGCCTTTTTAATCATCCTTCTTTAAAATTTTGGTTATGAAAAACCTAGTTTTGAGAAAAATGAGTTTAAAGTCTTGTTTTTTCAAATTTGTTATATAAAATACTGAATCGAATATTTTTTCATCATATAAGATGAAGAGCTAGTTAACCGGAATCAGTAATAAAAAAAAAAATCGATTTTTTGAACTTTTTTTAATCGGCACTCCTGAAAATTTAGCTCAGTGAAGATTTGGTACCTTTACATCACATACAAATCTCTAATTTTGGAAAATTTTATAGTCTTTTTCAGTATCTATGACCATTTTGATTCCGTCTCAATACCTGGTATGTATTGAATGGTAGTCAATTGAAATATATTTTTGGGATGGTAAGCAACTTTCTGCCAGGGGCGTATATAAGGGGGGGGGGGGGCGAGGGCCCCCCTCCGAAATTTCCCAAACACATACATACATATATAGGGATATAGAGACATCAGCGCAACAAATATTTCCGCAGGATGGAAAACTTTGGTTCCGCAAAAGAAAAAATGTTCCGCAAAAAATTTCGTGTGAAAAAAAATTTAGTTTCTTAAAAAAAAAATTTTCCCCAGAAAATTTTTTGAGTTCAGGCCCCCCCCCCCCCGAAAAAAATTTCTATATACGCCCCTGCCTTCTGCCCCCCGTGTACTCTACCACTCTGCTACAATTTTGCTTAAAAAATTTCATTTTTCACTACAAACTATGACTTTTAAGTTTCAAATAGATCTATTTAGATAAAAAAAAAAAAAAAAATGATAAATATTCAAATTTTTTAACTCAAAGTTTATTTTACAATGATTCATTGCCACTAAGATTGCTGAATAAATTACTTGTTATAAAAATGTTTAAAATAATTAAACAACGAATGATAAGCAATATACCTATAATAATAAAATAAAATTTACTTGGTCGAGGGGAAATAGCTCCGGAGACCTCCCTTAGACATTCTAATTGCACCGATTTGTGATAAAGCGTACAATTCATTAAATGAATTAAATTTGAACATTTAATAAATTGCGTTGCGAATTCATTTGGTGGTGAACTAACTGAGTTAACACGAAGCAGGTGCCATCAGGTTCTGCATTGCATGTAACTTTGAGATTGAGTGGATGCCATAACCTTCTAGTCAGGAGAGACAAATCGCAAAACCTGCCTGTGACATTGCGCTAACATGAATTATTCAGGTATTGTGTTTTAGATAACCTGTTTATATAGCAGTGATAACAGCGACGGGGACACACTCACATCTCAACCGAGAGCCATTCATTCACACGCATAAACACCCACACTAGCGAATCCCAGCCAGCTAGTAATATAGCCCTGTAAAGTCTGGTTATGATAACCTATAAAAAGCACAGTATATTCAATCTAGAGCCCCGTTTGGCAGCAACGATGAGCACCGGCTATAATTCGAATCAGATGTAAAGTGCTCAAACAACACAATGTTTTTTTTAGATATTGATTTTAGAACCAATCTTGATCTTTTCCTTTGAAATAGCTTCCTATAAAATGTTAACTGCATTCTTAATGTAGTTCTAATAAAATTTTGAATCGATTAAAATTGAAATCATTTTTTAGTAAAAAAAAAAAAAAAAAAAAAAAAAAACAGATAAAAACAAAAACATAGATTTATGCAATTATAAAAGTTAAAAAATCTGTCCCCACACGTTTATTAGGCTTTTAAAGAAGGAATCTTATCACGAGAAAATTTTATTTAATATTTTAATGGAAGATAAAATATTAAGTAGAATGAGAAAGAAATTTTAAAACGGAATAAAAATCAAGATTGGAATTATTTTTTGTTTATGAGAAAATACGGCTATTAAATTTTTCTTTTATTTTATTGTCTCTCTCGACGTTTCGGTTCAGATATGGATTATCTTCAGAGCCGGATGATCCAAAATTAAAGATAATTAGTTGCATTTTCTCATCTCCCAATATTCTATTACAGGGCCGTAACTAGGCAGGTGCAACAGATGCACCCGATCTAGGGGGCCCTAAAACGAAATTGCTAATTGAATTTTCTTTACAAATATGTTTTACAAAAATTTTATTAGAGATTTTAAAATAATATATATATATAAAATAAAATTTAATTAATTAATTAATTGAAAATATGCTTTTGAACAAAATCGGCCAAAAGAGTACTAGTACTTTACTAATGTACTTTTTCAGATATTTCCTCTAACAATTTTGATTAAAATTCAAAAATCAAATATTATTTAGGTACTCTTTAAAATGTATATTCTCAATTTGTTCTCAAGATTGTTTGAAGGGTACTTTACTTTTTTTTTTTTTTTCTTTCAAAAAACACACTTTTCTCATGTACACTCACATTCACACTATCTTTTCGGCAACTCAGACCATATAAGACATTTACGTTATCCCTTATTAATCAATATTGGGGGTCCAGGCATTCTTATTTAAGCCATTTGGTATCCAAATGGCTTAAATAAAATCATCGGACTGCCTGGGGTCCGAACCCGCGATTTTTGGTATTCGAGGTTACACCAAGCCCCGAGGGCGTACTTTACTCTTGAACTTCATAGGAAAGATAGGAGAAATGGTTGCCATGGTAACAAAATATAAATATTTTCCAATGTTTATAAATTTTACATATTGAATTTTAATATCAACGGAAACTTAGTATATCTCGACCCAAAAAAATCTGGTGTGACAAGCATAGAACACAACTTTCGATTACCGAAGATAAGAGAAGTTGCCTGCTGTGCCATCAGTCACACCAGATTTTTTATTTAATTGTAATTTTTTGAATTTACTAGTTTTAAAGCATCACTTATTAGCGAGAGAGAGAGAGAGAGAGGGTCAATATTCTCAGGTTAGAGAGTAGAAGCCTGTTTCTGTGTATATTTTAACAATGCGTTTCTGAGAATTGCCATTAAAAACAAACTTGATAAAATCGAATGGTTGTGTCTAACCCAAGTGACCAGACGAGTCTTGGACCATTGGATTCTATTTGTTTTATTTAATATAATTCAAATCAGGCCAAAAATACTTATTCTATTATGGTAATATAATAATTTAAACAAATAATAAAAGAATAAAAAATAATTTTTTATCAAGAGACTCAATTAGAATAGAAAAAGGAGAAAATCTCTCTTTCTCTCTCCATTCCCACTCTCACTCAGCAATCAAATTAAGAATTTATTTTTAGATTTTAAATAATGTAATAAACACAATTTTAATTTTATCTATTATTTTAATTCATTTTTCCACGTTTCAAAAATCTGGTGTGACTGGTCGCACAGCACACAACTTTCTCTTACCTTCGGCAATCGAAAGTTGGAATTCTGTTTTTTTTTTATTATAAGGATATCGGTCAAAAATAAATACTTTTGCGTATTATCCGTTTATTTGATAAATATTTCGAGTCCAGTGATATAGAATCATTTTCAGTACAATCAAAAGATGTTTTGCAAATCGTTAATTTCGCCCATCCAATATGATAAAATAGCTGAGCATTCCATGAATGCAATTTTCATAACGGGCCGATGTCCTTATAATAAAATTAGTCATCATTACGGTCATCTACAATCAAGTTGTTTTCTTTGCCACATTTTCTTTACAAATATGTTTTTACAAAAAATTTTATTCAAGATTTTTAAAACAAAATCTCTATATATATAAAGAGAGAACTGACTGACTGACTTACAATCATCGCACAGCCTAAACTGTAAAGCCTAGAGAGCTGTAATTTGGCATGTAGATTACTTTTATTGCGTAGGCATCCATATAAGAAGCGATTTTTCGAAATTCCAAATTTAAGGGCACTAAATTGGCTTTTATGTGTATTTTTTTTAATTTTAAATAATTCTTAAACGAGATGAGCTATCAATTTGCTTTCTTCGCTAAAAACCTCCCTTAGATGAAAATCAAAAATCATTTTTTTGAAATTCGGCCCTTTAAGTACCCCAATCGCCATTTTTGTAAAAAATTCGGATTTTTAGAACTTTTTACTGAAATGAGATATCAATATGCCTACCCTGCTGCTGGCGTGTGGATGGATCCGTCGATCATTTTTAATTATTTTTACTCCGGAGGCCTCGTCGAAAAAAATAAAGAGTATCAATGACTTTTTCAAACTCCATATAAATTTAAATGCACTTTCGAAAGGGGCAGAATAAAAAAATAATCCATTTTAAGGAAGGGGAAAGATTATATTTCACAAATAACAGTTATTTGATTTATTTTGCAAAAAGCCATTAGGCTAAGAAAAATAATTTTTATAAATTTCCGAAAATTTGAAAAAAGATCTTTTATTTTAAATCAGTAGGCTTATCGACGTTGAATTATTTTTGGCCTTTTGGATCTCTATTTAC
>JAKCPI010009465.1:0-18827 GCA_023213315.1 Euborellia annulipes | reverse complement strand
GACAGATATTTGTTATTTCATTCAGCAGATGCTTTCTTTTTTCTCTTTTATTAATTTATTACATTTTCAGACATATAGTTAAGGGTATTTGTGATTCTGAGCACGGCTGGGTCTTTTGGCACGTGTCATACTCCCTTTCTTTCTCTTGCTTGTCTTAGCTTGAATTAGGTGGTGTGACCAACCAACCAACCAAGAGCTAGAGCTATGTAATGCATTTGGACAATAACAAACAAGCAAGGGATGGAATAAATCCCAAACGACAATTTCAAGAGGCGCCACTTAATTTAAACTTTGATTCCATGGAAAAGACGTCCCCAATTGGGACTGGGTGAGGTGTACAAAATAACAAAGGGACATCTCTCTAATAATATTAAAAAAAAAAAAAAATTACTGGTGTATCACCAATTTTTACTTTCTCTGGAGAAACCTATATATGCTAATATGAGTGGTTCAAAGCAAAAGTCCAAAAGTAAACAATTTTCTTATTTTTCCCTTTTTTGGATAGTAAATTATGGTAGTTATTCGATGTAAAAATGAACCATGTCCAAATTTCGTTTAAAAAATCTAAAAATTTGAATATAAGATTTAAAATGTGTACTTAGGTAGAGTATATTTTCAAGTTTTTAATGAAGTTGCTGGGATGTAAAATAAATAAATGTTTTCTCTTACGATGCGCGTCTCGAAAATCGGTTAGGACACGATTGACTACCGAGTTACTCTAGGCGACAAGAGATGGCGTTAGGATTTTCCCCATAGGGATACAAGGGATTATTTCATTTCATTTGAAAGATTTCTGCCCATCTAAAACTTTGAAGATAACCGTTATTTGTTGATTAATATATCTATTGGGGGTCCAGGGCATTCTTATTTAAGCCATTTGGTATCTAAACGGCTTAAATAAAATCATCGGACTGCCTGGGTCCGAACCCGCGACGTTTGGTATAGAAGGTAGGCACGGTACCAAATAGACCAAAGCTTCGGCAGTTTTAATAAGATGTAAGAAAATGCTAAATTTTCAATATTTTAGGAATTTATTTATCAATAAAATAGGTGTAGACAGAGAGCATAGAAAAAATATTTTATTTAAATTTCGTAGACGACCTCGACGAAAAAAAAAATCTATTCTATGCTGCCTGCCTACGCCAGGGGTCGGTAACCTTTTTCGGATGGCCGGCCATTTTCAAAATAAAATTTTTTATGCAGGCCGCACATTCAAATCTATCTTAAATAGTGCTTATATATCATATAGTGAGTATAAATATAATTAAAAATAAATATAGAAAAAATTATATTCGTGCTTTGGAGGGCAAAAGTTGCAAAGGGCCTCAGGTTGCCGACCCCTGGCCTACGCTATCGAATTTCTTCTTTTCAAAAAACCATTTTTTTTTTTTTTTTTTTTTTGAATGTTCGAGGGTGGGATAATGAACCGTCCCTTAGCGAAAATTTAAAAATTTGACTCTGACGACTTTAGAAAGAAAATGTATTGTCATGCCATCGGTAAGGGAACATTTTGAAGGGTGGAAGGAATCTTTAAAAATGTCCACAAAATTCCTAGAATTTTTGAATAGTTTTCTGGATCCATTACTCCTTGGCTACTCTACTCTTATCATCCTCCGGGGGGCCCGGAAGGCCCCAATTTTCCTTTGGCAGGGAGCCTTCTGGGGAAGCCCCCCTCCCCGGGAACACCTAGTTACGCCCATGCTCTTATCATTTTTTGGAGATTATACATGTATATTTATTTTGAGATTAACGAAATTTTATATTAAAAATTATTTACAATAAAAAGATAATTTTCTTTTTTTAATTTCCTTTTTACAGGCAAGTGGAATATTTATATTTCCAAGATGCGTCACATAATAATAATAATAATAATATGAAAAGATAAAATTCGTTTATTTTCTCTCTTTCTCCATCCCTATTAAAGTTAATCGCCATTTGCAGTAGCAAATCCAATAGGCAGGCGTTCGTTCGTTCGTTCGTTACATAATATTAAAAGCGATTTAATTTGGTCCGATAAAATTAAATAGGTTTTTGTTAGGTAGGTAATAAGAAGAGATCAAGAAAACGGATTAGGATTATTTTTAATCCTAAAGTTTACACACCACCTTCTGAGCTCTTTTTTTTATGAATTGTTTAGTAGCAGAAAACGTTAATTATTTCCGTTGGTAAAAGGTGCGCACAGGGCTGGATTTATCCAGGCAAGGGCGCCGATAAAAATATTATTATTCAAAAAATTGATTTCTATATTATATAGAGGGTATAAATGATTTTTTACCCTCCCTCTTCCCCCCCTCAAGCAAAACCTGAAATGAAGTTACTGTATAAATTGAGGCTCTTTTTCTAGCTCCTCTTCATACTTTGACCCTGTTACATAAATGTGTGTCAAGCGCCAGGTACCGAGATTTGAGAAAATCAACATTAAAGTTTTTCTTATTTAAATTGTATTGATTAGATTATACATTATTTTTTGTCAATTGTGCAAGTAAATACTGTAATTATGACAGATATTCATAAATTATCTCTAAAAAATACGACTAATTTAGAGAATAAACAATAAAATATAAAAAAAAATTTTAAAGAAAATTATTGACCGAAATCTCCTCAAAACTTTTCGGCAAGGGTGTAGGAAGGGAAAAACAAAATGAAAAAATTTTTTATTTTCCCCAATGAGTCTATTTCCTGATATTTCGAAGGCACATAGCTCTTCTTCTTCAGAGGAAGCTGAAAACAATACAATGTTAACAAAAAAGTATTCTTAATAATAGTTATACATAAAAGGCATTGGTTGTACCTCATTTTACAACCAATGCCTTTTATGTATAACTATTATTAAGAATACTTTTTTGTTAACATTGTATTGTTTTCAGCTTCCTCTGAAGAAGAAGAGCCTATGTGCCTTCGAAATATCAGGAAATAGACTCATTGGGGAAAATAAAAAAATTTTTTCATTTTGTTTTTCCCTTCCTACACCCTTGCCGAAAAGTCAGCGTTTTGAGGAGATTTCGGTCTACAATTTCTCTCGGCATCACTCATCAGCTTCAATAAAAAATTATTTTTGCAAAATTTTCTAAGTCCAATATTATATTTGTAAAAATGCTTCAAATCTCTTGACACATGATTGCAAATTAATCTATGCACTTGAATTTTTTGGCCCTTGACACACTAATGCATAACAGGGTCCACTTATGTGAAGTAAAATCCATCCTCAATTTTCCTAAATACAAAAATTTGAGCAAACCTGGAGCTGGAGCTCCCCAAAATGAAATTTCATTAGAAAATTGCCATTTTCCAATCATATTTTTGATTTATTTCGTGTTTTTATTTTTATTATGTTGTTCCCCGATTGCTTGTAAGTGAAAAATTTCATTACGAATTCAATAAAACACACGCAAACGTAGAAAAAAGAAAGAAAAAAAAAAGTAAGTTTGAATGAAAAGAGAGAAAGAGAGAGAAAACATAGCCTCTACCTACCCGTATAACAGAAAACG
This sequence comes from Euborellia annulipes, assembly GCA_023213315.1. Lineage (NCBI taxonomy): Eukaryota > Metazoa > Arthropoda > Insecta > Dermaptera > Anisolabididae > Euborellia > Euborellia annulipes. The sequence continues at coordinate 15,339 of JAKCPI010009465.1, read as the reverse complement.
TGCCTTACATATTATCCAGGTCAAAAAGTATTTTGCTGTTAAAGAGAAAAAAAAAATTAAGAGAATGAAAGACCTTTGAAATATCAAAAAAGAAAAAATTCTATCGGAGGAAAAAAAAAAGTAAAAGAAAGAAAAATGCAAAGTTTATTCAATAATTCAACAAGTCATAAAAAAAATTAATTAAATTTAAGGAATTTTATGGATGAAAAGGGAAATGAAGTAAGTACTACATGCGCCACCTAGTAGGTGAAAAAAATAATTAATTATTTTCTCGCTCCCTCCTTTTAAGGGTTGATAGGAATCTGTCCCAACAGCTAATTTTATTTTATTCTAATATTATCTACTGAGGATTTATATGGGGCTAGAAGGAGGCTTTGAGTTTTACAAAAATTAATTAAATAATTATTTAAAAGATTACCGATTAGATTAAAACGAATTTCCAAGTTAAGTCTTTTTCGGCCATGTAGATTTCAAATGAAAAATATTACGATACAAATTATCCAGGCACATTTATTTACACCATTCGGTATCCTGGGGTTGGTTGGTTTTTATGTTATCAATATTGAAATTTATTAACTTTGCCCATCAACCATAGGTTGGACAGGTAAAGTTAATGTAATCGTAGAAAAAAAATCGAAATTTTTCTGAAGCTGCCAAAATGCGTTTTGAGGTCCCGTGAATCCATTTAAATAGTTTTTGCTATGATGTCTGTGTGTGTGTATGTCTGGGGTAATTTTTTTCGTCAACGAAAACTCAAAATTGTTTTGAAATTTGCGGGACCGACTTTTTTGGACTCAGGAGACCTCAAAAACGTGTACCATGGTATATCCATCAAAATCTCGACATTAAACTTTTGACATGATCGCCAATACTTTCTCTATATATTTCATATATAGGGTAAGAGAAAGTAAAAAAGTATTTGATTTTATTATGAATTTTCAGTGGGCAAATACTCAAACACTTTATCTAGTAAACTTGATTCAAAATTTTCAAAAAATACATTTTCTTTTTCTTTTTCTGAAAAAAATCGAAAAAAAGTGAAAAAGTGCATCAGTAAAGTACTAGTACTCTTTGGTCGATTTTGTTCAAAAACTTCGTGTCACGTCCCATGAGAGTGCCTAACTTAAAAATAAAATTTCAACCTCCTAGCTCTTTTCGTTCTTGAGATATTTTGTTCACAGACAGACACACAGACAGACCATGTCACGAAAACCACTTTTTTGGATTGAGGGGGCCTCAAAAAGTGTATATCCATCAAAATCTCGACATCAAATTTTTGACATGAATCCAATACTTTCTCTCTATATATATTAACCTATATATAGAGGTAAGAGAAAGTAAAAATTAAAATTTTTCATAATGTAACATCTTTTTTATTGTTAATGTTATTTTTGAAAAAAAAAAGATACAAGTCTAAGATTTAACATGTCCTAATTACTAGGAACAAAGTCCTTTAAGGCGGAATTGTCAGCTTAATTAACTTCATTTGTCTTAAAAGTGATGGGTCTATTTTCGCTTAAATAAATTTTTATTTTTTTTTGTTCAAGTTTTGTTTCTTTTGAAGGGTTTGTTCTTAAGAACCTCAGGCGTGAAAGTAAAAGAATCAATCGAGAGAAAATTTAAGATCCAATTAAGACGAAAAATATTATATAAATAATTTATCCATCTTAAAAAAAAGAAGATAATTCGATCAAAGGGAAATGAATTCAAGCTTTAACACTTTTACTGTTAAGGGGTCTACACACATAACTGCAATCTTGACAAGCATGCACGTGCAATCTTTTTGTACAAGCAAACTGTGGCGTCTGTAGGAAAATTTCGCGCAAGTATTTTAATTGTGCAAGCCACTTGATGCTCGATTGAATTTTAATCATGCACAAGCATATTTGTGAAAGCAAAACTCTCCGCCATTTTATAGACGTCTTGACATTTGATATTTATTAAATATAGAGTAAGGTGGGGCAAAAGTCCGCGCGGGGCAAAAGTCCGAATCCTCATTTTAAAATCCCCGTTAGACTTGGCGTTGTTCTAAACAACTTTGTTAGGTTGGTAACAACAAGAACAGATGATGGTTCGAAATTCAATAACGTGTTTGAAGCCGATTGTTAACAATGAGCAAAGTTATGTTTTTGTCACCTTCCATCTAATATTTATGGAAATTCTCATGGTCGTAACATGTACCAGCATGCACTTTTCTAACTGTCTAATGTCTTTGATTGCAAGCTGATAACCCTAAATAAATATTTTAAAACCTTTTTTTTCTCTACAGTTAACAATAAAAATTTTTTGTAACACTTCGATGAAAATAGCTAAATGGGGCAAAAGTCCGCGGCCTCGACGGGGCAAAAGGCCCAATGGATCTCCAATGGAACAAATGTCACCCAATGGTATTCGAGTTTCTAATACCCCTACCTAGTATTTTCTGGGTTTCTAATACCCCTACCTAGTAGTTTCTCGGATTAATGAGCCTAGGGAAACGTGCACAAGCCGAAATGTTTATGCAGATTATGAACTTCAATCTCACTGGGGACTAATTGTTATAAGGCCTATTGTGTATTTCTAATAAATAAAATAAATACATAAAACATACCTATACCTAATGTATTTCTTATTAAGTCTTTTGTATACCCTGGTTCGAGAGATTGTTCGCTGCAGGGGCAATTGTTTGCACCTAAGGACTTTTGCTCCGCTAGTGCGGACTTTTACCCCCTCGGTGGGGCAAAAGTCCGCAAATGAAAATTTTTGTTTAAATACCTCTCCTACTCTTATGCTACCGAATTGGAAACCAAAAAAATTATGTAAGATAGCCAATTAACCACGCTTTCAGGGGATGTTCCTATTTTTACTGTATCTTTCATAGGAAGGTCAAAAAAAAATTCCCAAAGAAAAACTGCGGACTTTTGCCCCACCTTACTCTATATTAATTCATTTAAAATTTAAATTTAAATATTAATATTTATTGTGTCTCTGTTTAAAGCAAGTGAGTATTTGTTGTTATCTTCGAATAAATAACCTCCCGAGTTTGACATTTTTAGGTTAATTTTCGGCATAAGCTGTTGCTTGCACAAGCATGCTTGTGCCGAAGGGAATTTGTGCATGCTGGTACAAAAAGATTGCATGCACATGCATGCTTGTCAAGTTTGCAGTTACGTGTGTAGACGCTTTTACATAATAAATCAACCAATTTTTTTTTTTTTTTTTGAGGAAAAGAGGTCAAATTACTGCATAAAATTTCTCATGGCCTATTAAAAAAAGATTCCCCGTTGTTTATTCCTGGTGCATTTTGCGCCAATCCCAATACTGGTGATATCTATCTCAATGTCCAACAACCCGGTACTAATGTTTGAAGTTCACTCAAAATCGGTAGTACGATCTGAACATGGGTGTCGCCAAGGTGGCAGCATTCATAAAATTACTGAATTTTTCGGAGATAGTGATTATAAAAATTGACTTAAAACTAATATTTTCCGATCGTAACAACTTTATACTACATGTATAATATTGAAGTATACACTTTTCTGGGGGTCGAGACAGTAGATTACCGGATGTAGGCTATGGACCAGACACTCTAATTTCATCGTTTTAATTAAAAGGAGATTTTTTATCTTCAAATTAACTTATTAAAAAAAAAGCTAAGAAAATATTTTTTTCTTCTTTCCGTCGTCTCATAAATAAAACATTTAACGTCTATAACTTGATAGCAAGCAACACAGACCTGGTCCTTGTTTATTTTTTTTTTTTTAATTTGCATATCGCAATGCTCCCTTAAATAAATATCTTCTTATTAATGCGTTGGGATATGTTTACATGACCGTCAATGCAACTACCTTTTATTTTTTTATTTATAGGTTATATAATTAAAGCGAATTAAGATCACAATCACGCTTTGTTTATTAAATAGGATAAGTAGAAATAACGGCAGGTGTTCGCGCCAAGGACCTACTAATTATTGTGTGCTATGGACCAGTTTCTCGTCCTGAGTGTATATTTCCAATTAATCGAATAAATAAAGAAAAATACTCAACCCATCTTCAATAGAGATATTCCCTGGCGGATTTCAATCAACAAACTACCGTATTTTAAGCAAAACTTCAGTTCAATAGGTTATCAAGTTTTTAATTTTTCGACCAGTTTGATTCGTGAGTTGATTCACTTAATTTTTAAACTTTGTAAAAATTAATTTACCGACCCCTATCTTGCTTCAATCAACAAACAATTTATCTGTGCAAAACGTCAGGTTAATTGGATAACAGCGAGGCGACCTTCATCGAGCCCAAATATCAATTAAGGAAAATGTTTTATATGCAAAAACCGAAACTTTTTAAAATAATTTCGGGAGCTGACAATGTCATTTGAATTCAAGATTGTTACAGATGTAAAAACTTTTATAATCTTAGCAGGTGAATTGTACCTGAAGAAGGCCACAGAATGAGTGGCCGAAACTTTGTAATATTTACAAATAAACAGCAGCTAAACCGAGTGTCAGATTCTTTTATTAATGATAACAACAACTGTGAAACCCTAAACTCCAAAATATATCATTAGGTATCCAATGATTTAAAAAATATTAATCAGTATGCCTGGGATCCGAACCCTCGCCCCGCGGCTTTAAGACTATCAATATTGGCATGTGTTAACATCTCTAGATTCTCGACTACGTGGGGACGTGGCCGAGAATCTAGAGATGTTGGAAGGGTGGGGGGGGGGGGGGAATTCGAATCCTATAATCAAAATTTTAATTCAAATACAAATGGCAGTCAGAAAGGTTTCATCCATTCTTAAAATTTAACATATATATTTTATATTTTTGTAATATTTCTTATGATTGGAATGAAATTGTAATTTTAAGGATTTGTGCTTTTCTTGCTATGTTGTAGCTTGAGGATGGTCTCGACCGAGACCGAAACGTCAGCTTAATGGGCCTTAAATAAATGAAACAAATACTATCTGCTCTTCTTTATTCATCCTGTTTTCTCAATCAATTATTTAAATAACTTAACCGAGAAGAGGTATCAATTTAAAATAAACATTTCCCCGGGAAGTCCAGAGTGTGGAAACTTCTACAAAATTACGCAGTCTGATTTTTCGATATAAGCAACCGTTGAATTGAAAGCAACACAGAAAATATGCAGATGATATAGCAGAAATTTTATAATGCTTATTCCTAGGGAGAGGTTGCTATCGTTATTTAATTTCAATTGATAAAATTAAAATACACTATTACACATGGGGTTTATAAAATTGATATTTTATCTCCCCCCCCCCCCCCCCCATCCTCTTTGAATTTGATATTCTATTTACAATTTATTTGGGATTATTTTGAATAAATTTTCTTTCTCTTTTCCATAAGCCAATAGATATAAATTTTCATTCATATTTTACTCACATTACAAAAAGAAGATTATTTTATTATAAAAAAAGAGAGAGGGAAAATTTATTCTCCATTTTCTGAATGTAAAAAAAAATGATTCAATGAATGAAAGAGAATAATAGAGTAACTAAACTCGCTATTATTAAAAATATTTTAGAGTTCGTTGGCCCTGTATGCTTTGATCTTTGGAACAAATGAGATTTATGTATTTCTATTTTTTTTTGTTGGAAACTTTTACAAGTTTGAGGTTGATAATAAACATGCAGTACAGTAGGTCTATATGCACATAACAAACAACGCTTCCGTCTTCTTCAAAGGGGCAAAGTCAGGACTTTCATAAAAACTAAGGACAATTAAAACAAATCCCTGTATTTCGTGTAATTTATTTAGAAAAGTTTTAAAGTTAGTGCCAACCAATATCGATGACCTTAAAAGCTAAGGGGTGTGGGTTGGATCCTAGGCAGATCAAATGGTATTAATAAATATTCCTGGATAATGTATCATAAATAAATGTTATAAACGGCTACTGGTAAATGGTTTGCCACCTGGTGGATAAAATTGAAACTACTCAAACCGGGTCAGTGTTATAAGTGAGTTGTAGAAAACAAAACCGTTCTTTACAATTATATTTATTTAGATTATTTTTTTTTTTTTAATAAAAAGTTTAATATTTAAAGATGGAAAGTACTGAAGGTTCGTTGAGAGTACGATTTTCTTGCAAATTATGCAAATAATTTTGATATTATTCAATATAAAACATAAAAATTGAATTCTACTTATAATAATAATAGTAATATATATTGGTAATATCAGTAAACAAATGGATTTGTTTACATATAGTAGCATGGGCGTACCCAGGATCAAATCTAGGGGGGGGGGGGCATGGTCAGATCATGGCCGTCCAGGGTGGGGCAGATCATGGTCTTCCAGATTGTGACATAGCTATTTTTTATATAGAGGGGTAGCCTTCGAATTAAAGGCCTAAAAACCCTCGAGTCCTAACAAAAAGAATCATTCCCCGTCGCCAACCACCAATTTTGTTTCGTTTCATCACTTTATAAACATTTAATTTTTTTTTTGTTGCTTCTAGGGGGGGGGGGCAGCTGCCCATGTATAGTAGTGATCCAGCACCCGACCTGTTTTGACTAGTTTCAACTTTGCTCACCAGTTGGCGTAGCTGCAACTCCCAATTACCAATACAGTGGGTGGCCAAATTATTGTACATATTTGAAAAATCATCTTTTATATTTTTTTAAGCGTTTAACAAAACCAACGTTACAGTTTCATTTGTAATTTTTTTATAGTTTAGGAAGAAAAATAAAAAATATTAGCCTAAAATAAAATTTAGGGTTTTTACAAAAACTGGATTTTTGAAAAATGGGTTTTCTGTTTTGAACTTTTCTATGAAATTGGTTTTGATTTTTTTCGGATAAAAAAACGTCAAATTTTGATAGAAATTTTTAATTTTTTTTCAAAAAAATTAATGAAACTTTGAATAATCGAATCATCCTACGTCGAAAGGCATCTTCCTCAAAACTTTGATTGCTAGTGGCCTATTAAAATCAATTTAAATCAAGATCAAAAAAATACAGATCTATTTTTTTTTACAAGAATATAAGAAATATGGCTCTAAGAAAATCTTAAACTTTAAATTACACTAGTCGACAAAAATGAACTTTTTTTCTTTCACAAGAATGAAGATATGAAATTCTAGAAGTATTTTTCATGCTGAATTCAAATATCAATTCAGTTTTTCCCCATCAGGCACAGTTTTAGAGATATAGAGCAAAATAGATTTTGAATGAAAATGGGCTCTAAAACGGCTTTTATTTAAAATGTTCAAATTATTTTTAACGCGACACCCCGTCAAATTATGCAGATAGTTAGAATACATATAAATTTTAAGTTTCATTCCAATCGGAAGTCATTTAGACGTGCCTCAAACGGCTTAAAGTTTAGAAAAATCGAAATTTTCAAGATTTTTTTTGACTTGGTCACCCCTAATACAATTTTAGAGATCCCTGAATGAAAAAAACATATATGTACGATATTCTATAGTTCTTTGGCTTTCTAAAAAGCATTCATTCGTAAAAATCTGTTAATTATTAACGAAATTATTAATAAAAACGTGAGCAAAGAAAAAACACAAGTACACTCACTGGACGAAAAAAATGGACCTCTTGTTCTATTAGAAGTATAAAGAAAGATATGAGATTCAAAAAATATTTTTTTTAATAATATATAATAAAGTTAGGGCCCGTGACCCGATGCTCAGAGAGGATACATTAGCTTCTCGTGGATAGGGTTCGCTTTTTAATTCAATTGAAGTCCATTTTTTTCGACCAGTGAGTGTACTTGTGTTTTTTCTTTGCTCACGTTTTTATTAATAATTTCGTTAATAATTAACAGATTTAAAAAAAATTTAAAAACAACGCTTTTATAAATGTACTAAAAAGAGAAAAATAATTATGTATAATTTCTTTAAAATTATATTAAAAATTAATATATGTTACTAAAACTAAAAGCGTTGGGCGCGGGATTTGCAAATTTTAATTGTATAAATAGGCCTATTATATGTTTTATGAATACATTTTCATACCATAGACTTGGCGGGTAGTTAGGCAAAACAGTTTGAAGTGACTCAAATGTTTTAGTTAGATTATTTTATTTTATTTTTATTTTTTGATTCAAGTATCGGTGAATTAAGGTTAGTTGATCCTCTGCAATGCAAATTGCAAGAGATTGTTAATTTGCGCGCCCAACGCTTTTAGTTTTAGTAACATATATTAATTTTTAATATAATTTTAAAGAAATTATACATAATTATTTTTCTCTTTTTAGTACATTTATAAAAGCGTTGTTTTTAAATTTTTTTTATATTATTTTATTTAACTCTTTTTAGTTTTTGTAATAAAATATTAATACGTATGAGTTATATACATATACACGATACAATAAGACAATTTGTATTTTAAAAGAAGAGAAATTTTTGATTATAAATTTCACCCCTCTTTTTTGTGATAGGCCGAAATTAATTGACCTACAAAGATGAGACACATCAAATATTGCATTGTCACGGGAGTTACATATGTGTATAAAATTTCAAAGCTCTAGATTAACTAGAACTGGTCGTAATTTCGATCGCTAACTTTGTCGGACCAAACAATGGAAATTGATTAATTGGCCGCCATTTTGAATTTTTTTGAATTTTTAATAATTTTGAATAGCACATTTTGTAGAGTAAAGTCTATTGAACACCTCTGCTAATGCTCAAAACTCTAAATTAATTATAAATAGGAGAAATTTTGATTATAAAATTTTACCCCCACTTTTTTTGATCGGCCGCCATTTGGAAATTAATTGACCTACAAAGATGAGACACATCAAATATTGCATTGTCACGGGAGTTACATACGTGTATAAAATTTCAAAGCTCTAGGTTAAGTAGAACTGGTCGTAATTTCAATCGCTAACTTTGTCGGACCGAACAATGGAAATGTGATTAATTGGCCGCTAATCTCAATTTAATTAATTTTTAATAATTTTGAATAGCACATTTTTTAGAATAAAGTCTATTTAACACCTCTGCCAATGCTCAAAACTCTAAATTAATTATAAATAGGAGAAATTTTGATTATAAAACTTTCCCCCACTTTTTTTGATCGGCCGCCATTTTGTAATTAATTGACCTACAAAGATGAGACACATCAAATATTGCATTGTCACGGGAGTTACATACGTGAATAAAATTTCAAAGCTCTAGATTAACTAGAACTGGTCGTAATTTCAATCCGCTAACTTTGTCGGACCAAACAATGGAAATTGATTAATTGGCCGCTAATCTCAATTTAATTAATTTTTAATTATTTTGAATAGCACATTTTGTAGAGTAAAGTCTATTGAACACCTCTGCCAATGCTCAAAACTCTAAATTAATTATAAATAGGAGAAATTTTGATTATAAAATTTTACCCCCACTTTTTTTGATCGGCCGCCATTTGGAAATTAATTGACCTACAAAGATGAGACACATCAAATATTGCATTGTCACGGGAGTTACATACGTGTATAAAATTTCAAAGCTCTAGGTTAAGTAGAACTGGTCGTAATTTCAATCGCTAACTTTGTCGGACCGAACAATGGAAATGTGATTAATTGGCCGCTAATCTCAATTTAATTAATTTTTAATAATTTTGAATAGCACATTTTTTAGAATAAAGTCTATTTAACACCTCTGCCAATGCTCAAAACTCTAAATTAATTATAAATAGGAGAAATTTTGATTATAAAACTTTCCCCCCACTTTTTTTGATCGGCCGCCATTTTGTAATTAATTCACCTACAAAGATGAGACACATCAAATATTGCATTGTCACGGGAGTTACATACGTGTATAAAATTTCAAAGCTCTAGATTAACTAGAACTGGTCGTAATTTCAATCCGCTAACTTTGTCGGACCGAACAATGGAAATGTGATTAATTGGCCGCTAATCTCAATTTAATTAATTTTTAATTATTTTGAATAGCACATTTTTTAGAGTAAAGTCTATTTAACACCTCTGCCAATGCTCAAAACTCTAAATTAATTATAAATAGGAGAAATTTTGATTATAAAACTTTCCCCCACTTTTTTTGATCGGCCGCCATTTTGTAATTAATTCACCTACAAAGATGAGACACATCAAATATTGCATTGTCACGGGAGTTACATACGTGTATAAAATTTCAAAGCTCTAGGTTAAGTAGAACTGGTCGTAATTTCAATCGCTAACTTTGTCGGACCGAACAATGGAAATGTGATTAATTGGCCGCTAATCTCAATTTAATTAATTTTTAATAATTTTGAATAGCACATTTTTTAGAGTAAAGTCTATTTAACACCTCTGCCAATGCTCAAAACCCTAACTTAATTATAAATAGGAGAAATTTTGATTATAAAACTTTACCCCCACTTTTTTTAATCGGCCGCCATTTTGTAATTAATTCACCTACAAAGATGAGACATATCAAATATTGCATTGTCACGGGAGTTACATATGTGTATAAAATTTCAAAGCTCTAGGTTAAGTAGAACTAGTCGTAATTTCAATCGCTAACTTTGTCGGACCGAACAATGGAAACGTGATTAATTGGCCGCCATTTTGAATTTTTTGAATTTTTAATAATTTTGAATAGCACATTTTTTAGAGTAAAGTCTATTTAACACCTCTGCCAATGCTCGAAACTCTAACTTAATTATAAATAGGAGAAATTTTGATTATAATATTTTACCCCCACTTTTTTTGATCGGCCGCCATTTGGAAATTAATTGACTTACAAAGATGAGACACATCAAATATTGCATTGTCACGGGAGTTACATACGTGTATAAAATTTCAAAGCTCTAGGTTAAGTAGAAGTGGTCGAAATTTCGATTTGCAAATTTGTCGGAAAAACAGGAAAGCAAGTTAATAAAAGCGTTGTAAAAATGAAATAAGTATATTAGTTTTCCAAATTTGACTAAAAGACAAACTTAGAACCTCCTAGCTTTGTGGGGCCTCTTAATAAAATACTCTTTATTATATATATATATTATTGAGGAATATATTCTGTATCAAATGAGTAGCCTGAAAAATGAAAAGAAAAAAATTTTTACGAATTGGTGTGTCAAGCGCCAGCTACCGAGATTTGAGAAAATCAACATTAAAGTTTTTTGTTTTCATTGGATTATATATAATTTTTGTTGTCAATTGTGCAAGTAACATTAAATATAAATTTTTTTAGGACATATTTCATAAAAAATACTATTAATTATAACATTTGAAACAATATTCCGTGCTTAACTCAATTTTTAATTTTTTGGCTTTTGACACACTAATGCATAACAGGGTCCATATAGGCTATATGTTAATATATATTTAGATAGGAAGTATTGGATTCATGTCAATTTCTATTTCAAAATTTTGATGGAAATATCTGTTTTGAGGTCCCCCCCGAGTCCAAAAAAGTGGTTTTCGCAACCTGGTCTGTCTGTATGTATGTGTGTGTGTTCACTTTTAAGAATGGAGGAATTGAGCTACGAGGCTGAAATTTTATATTGACAATATTTAAGTTGGACAGCCTCCTGGAGCATGAAAATAAGATTTTAAACAAAATCGGCCAAAAGGTTCTAGTACTTTACAAATGTACTTTTTCATAAAATTCGCTCTAACAATTTTGATTAAAATTCAAAAATCAATTATTTTTTAGATGCTCTTTAAAATGTATATTCTCATTTTGGCATTGAAATCTTCTGAAGGACACTTTACTCTTGTACTTCATAATAGAAATGGTTGCCATGGTAACAAAATATAAATATTTTCCTCTGCTTATAAATTTTATATCTTCAATTCTATCTACTGTCGGAAACGAAAATTATGTCGACTCAAAAAATCTGATGTGACAAGCACAGATCACAACGTTCGACCAGTCACACCAGATTATTTTTAGTTTCGGTTATTCTGGCACCTTGTAGGTTCCAAAACAAATAAAGGGTATCCCATATTCCTACTTATTCCTTTATTTATTAATAATTATTTAAAAAAAAATTTTAAACCCTTTTCAGCTACAGAGGCCATTAGGGGTTATTAATTTATATATATAATATAAATACATTGCTACCGTAGGCTACCGGGAGGAGAGAGGTGCGTTCCACACGCTGATTGGTCAGGGTCACCAATCCCGCGCTTGGCATTGCTTAACTGCAACGATTGTGGTGACTGTGGCTCTTCTCCGCCCTCCCCCTCTTCCCCCATATTTCAATTTTCTTTTGAATTATTTGAAAAAAATTTGCCATCCCCCCCCAAAAAAAATAAATCCGCCCTTTGGAGTGTTCTCGGGAATCGCTTTTGTGTGTTGGTGGACCTTCTATTTTTAAAATGAATTAGAGAGTAGAGAAAGAGAGAAGTGCCCGTTCTGTTGTTACAAAATGAGAGAGAGGGTGGGTGGTCCATTTGAAAGATAGCGAACAAGCACGATGATATTGTATTCATGTTTATTATCCCGTTATGTGATAAGTTTTACCTTTTGACCTTTTATCAGAACTGACTGCTTTAAGGTCTGATAATAATAAGAGAGGGGCGGACAAAAGGCGATCTCTAAATTGAAATCTATTATGGGCCTAGTTACAAGGATGTCGAAGAAATAAAAAGCTAAATATCAGAGATAACTTTCAGAAAAAAATCATCCCTTCTTCAGGACATTCAGGGAATATCTAATTAATTTTACTTTCTCTTACCTATACCCAGTATATCGCCTGCGAAAGTCCGAAAATTCAACAATTCGAGAAAAGGGGTTAAACATCTACATTTAAATAGCCGGGCCAGGGCCGGATCTAGAGGGGGGCAGTGGGTGTGTGTGCCCCGGGCGGCAGATATCAGGGGGCGGCAATTAAAGAAAGATTTACTAAAAAAAAGGTAAAATTATATGAATTTTGTATAGAAAATTTTAAGGGGGCGACAAATTAAATTTTGCCCCCCCCTAAAAAAATCTAGTTCCGGCCCTGAGCCGGGCAACAAATGAATATACCAGAATCAATAGCAAAGAATGGCAATCTACTTTGCCACTCAAAAAAAGAAAATTTTGTTTTTAAATAAACGCCTTAAAAAAAAAATGTTTGGCCCCTCCCTTCCTCGTGGCCGAGAGGTTAGAGATGTTGACAAATGTCAATATTGATAATCTACAAGCCAAGGGGCGCTGGCACGGATCCCAGGCAGTCAGGTGAATTTAGCTCATTTGGATACCAAACGTGATTTGATTAAAATTAAAAATATAGAAGTCTTAATCTCGAGCCTATCCGGGCATCGGTGTGGAGATTCTGGGTTCGATTTCCGGGAGTCAAGTGACATTTTGCTCACCAACAAATAAAGATACTCACAAAAAATTTCGAAACTAACTATAAATATTAGAGTGAGGTGGATAGCTGAGTAGATATTGTAGTAAGGAAGAAAGAAAAGAGCGATTGCAGCTAAGTTTATTTCTTTTATTTAGCGCTTCAAGCCGATGTTTCGGTCAGATATACGACCATCTTCAGGGCTTCAGGTCGTATATCTGACCGAAACGTCGGCTTGAAGCGCTAAATAAAAGAAATAAACTTAGCTGCAATCGCTCTTTCTTTCTTCCTTACTAACTATAAATATTTAATAAATAAGAAATTATATATAATATTTAAGATATACTTATCGCGTACGTGAGTCGCGAAATTTATACAATTAAATATTTACTAAATTCATATATCCGAAAAAATAAGGGTGTGCCGCCGGGAGTCGAACCACGGATTCACCGATTTGCGCTCAGTGTGCCCTTACCACTAGACCAGCGGTTCCCAACCCGTGGGCCGCGGCCCAGTTGTGGGCCGCGAGCTGATTAGAACTGGGCCGCGAACGTCTAAGAAAAGATAAAAATTATATATATTTATATAAAATTATATATATACACTGGGCCTCAGCGTTTTTTTAACGGAAAAAGTGGGCCGCGTATCAAAAATTACGGAAAAAGTGGGCCGCACATCAAAAAAGGTTGGGAACCACTGCACTAGACCATAGCACTGCTGTGGTCTAGTGGTAAGTGCACACTGAGCGGATCCGTGGTTCGACTCCCGGCGGCACACCCTTATTTTTTCGGATATATGAATTTAGTAAATATTTAATTGTATAAATATTTACGTATTTTTTTTTAACAAAGTTATTTTATATTGCTTGAAGCAGATTTTTTTTTGCTAAATTTTAATAAATTCATTATTCGAAAAAAAAAAAAAAAATATCGGAGACAACAAGAGTGATGTAATGACGATGAGTTTTTTTTTCATATTGGAAGAGTGAGTGCTAATTGCATCTCTCTCTCTCTCTCCTCTCTCTTGAACGAGTTTTAATTAATGTTTTTTTTTCTCCCCTTACATCGCCTGGGGAGATAAAATAAATATTAGCTTTTTCTCTTTAAAAAAAAAAAAACCCCGAAAACATCAGCGCGGAAGGGGAGTGAGTGGGAGAATCTCTTTTATAAATCTCAGTGTAAATTAATGCACAGACAAGTTTTTTTTTTTTTTTTTTTTCAAAGCTAATCTTAAATAAGAAATCCTTCTATGAAATTTCATATGTTCTGTTTTCACAGAATATAAGACTAATGTAATGTCATTAAAATAGTTCAATGTTTTAGAATTATCTTGAGTTATTTTTTGGAATTATGTATTTGTGGATGATTTGTTTTTAGCGCTATTTGACGAGTTATTCGTTGCATAAATTAAATACAATTTGGTCGGCTAAAAGATCTCTCACAACAGTTGCCGTCCCCGTACTAAAGCAAGTCTATTTTTATTTTTAATAAAAGATTGGGAGGTGCTGGCACCTGGTGGATTTTTACTCAACTATTTAATTATGTGAAAAAAAAATTAAAGGTTAAGATTTATCAAAATGATTTATAAATATAATTGTCTTAATAACCCATTTGGGAGTCATTTGTTTTTAATATTATTTAATCATAAAATAAATTTTTTGTTAAAGTTTAAACAAAATAAAATAATTGACTCACCTGTGAATTAATAGTTGGAAGAAATAACCGGCGAAAGAAATCCGAACACAAAAACACTTATCTTCTTAACACTTTAATAAACACTTAATAAAGAATACTTTATGATTATAATTACATATGAATTAAAGACAAGATACGGAGAGTGATGAAAAAAGCAACTTAATTAGGGCATTTTCCATAAGCAACTAACATTTTGGAGGGATTGTCTCTGCGAGTGACGTAATTATCAAGAAATAGTGTGTCTAATAGTCAAAAGATGGCATTAGGTGTCTCATTAATAAGATAATCAAGTCTACCGAACGGGTCGCGGGTTCGGACCCCAAGCAGCCCGATGATTTTATATAAGCCATTTAGGCGGCGGCAAATTTTGCCCCTGCTAAAAAAATCTCGTAGTTCCGGCCCTGATTTGATAATTAAGTATCCT
>JAKCPI010009464.1:0-19717 GCA_023213315.1 Euborellia annulipes | reverse complement strand
GACAGATATTTGTTATTTCATTCAGCAGATGCTTTCTTTTTTTCTCTCTTATTAATTTATTACATTTTTGTGACATATAGTTAAGGGTATTTGTGATTCCGAGCACGGCTGGGTCTTTTTGCACGTGTCATACTCCCTTTCTTTCTCTGCTTGTCTTGTTTTCAATTAGGTGGTGTGACCAACCAACCAACCAAGAGCTAGAGCTATGTAATGCATTTGGACAATAACAAACAAGCAAGGGATGGAATAAATCCCAAACGACAATTCTCAAGAGGCGCCACTTAATTTAAACTTTGATTCCATGGAAAAGACGCTTTTGTCCCCAATTGGGACTGGGTGAGGTGTACAAAATAACAAAGGGACATCTCTCTAATAATATTTAAAAAAAAAAAAAATTACTGGTGTATCATCAATTTTTACTTTCTCTGACCTATATATGTTAATATGAGTGGTTCAAAGCAAAAGTCCAAAAGTAAACAATTTTCTTATTTTTCCCTTTTTGGATAGTAAATTATGTTAGTTATTTGATGTAAAAATGAACCATGTCCAAATTTCGTTTAAAAAAATCAAAAATTTGAATATAAGATTTAAAATGTGTACTTAGGTAAAGTATATTTTAAGTTTTTAATGATTGCTGGGATGTAAAATAAATAAATGTTTTCTATTACGTGCGCGTCTCGAAAATCCGTTAGGACACGATTGACTACCGAGTTACTCTAGACGACAAGAGATGGCGTTAGTTTTTCCCATAGGGATACAAGGGATTTATTTCATTTCATTTGAAAGATTTCTGCCATTTAAAACTTTGAAGATAACCGTTATTTGTTGATTAATATATCTATTGGGGGTCCAGGCATTCTTATTTAAGCCATTTGGTATCTAAATGGCTTAAATAAAATCATCGGACTGCCTGGGGTCCGAACCCGCGACCTTTATAGATATTGGTATAGAAGGTAGGCACGGTACCAAATAGACCAAGGCAGTTCAGCAGTTTTAATAAGATGTAAGAAAATGCTAAATTTTCAATATTTTAGGAATTTATTTATCAATAAAATAGGTGTAGACAGAGAGCATAGAAAAAAATATTTTATTTAAATTTCGTAGACGAGCTCGACGAAAAAAAAATCTATTCTATGCTGCCTGCCTACGCCAGGGGGCCGGCAACCTTTTTCGGACGGCCGGCCATTTTCAAAATAAAATTTTTATGCAGGCCGCACATTCAAATCTATCTTAAATAGTGCTTATATATCATATAGTGAGTATAAATATAATTAAAAATAAATATAGAAAAAAATTATATTCGTGCTTTGGAGGGCAAAAAGTTGCAAAGGGCCTCGGGTTGCCGACCCCTGGCCTATGCCATCGAATTTCTTCTTTTCAAAAAACCATTTTTTTTTTTTTTTTTTTTTTTTTTTTTTGAATGTTCGAGGGTGGGATAATGAACCTTCCCTTAGCGAAAATTTAAAAATTTGACTCTGACGACTTTAGAAAGAAAATGTATTGTCATGCCATCGGTAAGGGAACATTTTGAAGGGTGGAAGGAATCTTTAAAAATGTTCACAAAATTCCTAGAATTTTTGAATAGTTTTCTGGATCCATTACTCCTTGGCTACTCTACTCTTATCATCCTCCGGGGGGCCCGGAAGGCCCCAATTTTCCTTTGGCAGGGAGCCTTCTGGGGAAGGCCGCCCCCCCCTCCCCGGGAACACCTAGTTACGCCCATGCTCTTATCATTTTTTGGAGCTTATACATGTATATTTATTTTGAGATTAACGAAATTTTATATTAAAAATTATTTACAATAAAAAAGATAATTTTCTTTTTTAATTTCCTTTTTACAGGCAAGTGGAATATTTATATTTCCAAGATGCGTCACATAATAATAATAATAATATGAAAAGATAAAATTCGTTTATTTTCTCTCTTTCTCCATCCCTATTAAAGTTAATCGCCATTTGCAGTAGCAAATCCAATAGGCAGGCGTTCGTTCGTTACATAATATTAAAAGCGATTTAATTTGGTCCGATAAAATTAAATAGGTTTTTGTTAGGTAGGTAATAAGAAGAGATCAAGAAAACGGATTAGGATTATTTTTAATCCTAAAGTTTACACACCACCTTCTGAGCTCTTTTTTTTATGAATTGTTTAGTAGCAGAAAACGTTAATTATTTCCGTTGGTAAAAGGTGCGCACAGGGCTGGATTTATCCAGGCAAGGGCGCCGATAAAAATGTTATTATTCAAAAAATTGATTTCTATATTATATATAGAGTGTATAAATGATTTTTTACCCTCCCTCTTCCTCCCCTCAAGCAAAACCTGAAATGAAGTTCCTGTATAAATTGAGGCTCTTTTTTCTAGCTCCTCTTCATACTTTGACCCTGTTACATAAATGTGTGTCAAGCGCCAGGTACCGAGATTTGAGAAAATCAACATTAAAGTTTTTCTTATTTAAATTGTATTGATTAGATTATACATTATTTTTTTGTCAATTGTGCAAGTAAATACTGTAATTATGACAGATATTCATAAATTATCTCTAAAAATACGACTAATTTAGAGAATAAACAATAAAATATAAAAAATTATTTTTGCAAAATTTTCTAAGTCCAATATTATATTTGTAAAAATGCTTCAAAGTCTCTTGACACATGATTGCAAATTAACTATGCAAATCTATGCACTTGAATTTTTTGGCTCTTGACACACTAATGCATAACAGGGTCCACTTATGTGAAGTAAAATCCATCCTCAATTTTCCTAAATACAAAATTTGAGCAAACCTGGAGCTGGAGCTCCCCAAAATGAAATTTCATTAGAAAATTGCCATTTTCCAATCATATTTTTGATTTATTTCGTGTTTTTATTTTTATTATGTTGTTCCCCGATTGCTTGTAAGTGGAAAATTTCATTACGAATTCAATAAAACACACGCAAACGTAGAAAAAAGAAAGAAAAAAAAAAGTAAGTTTGAATGAAAAGAGAGAAAGAGAGAGAAAACATAGCCTCTACCTACCCGTATAACAGAAAACGTGCCTTACATATTATCCAGGTCAAAAAGTATTTTGCTGTTAAAGAGAAAAAAAAAATTAAGAGAATGAAAGACCTTTGAAATATCAAAAAAGAAAAAATTCTATCGGAGGAAAAAAAAAAGTAAAAAGAAAGAAAAATGCAAAGTTTATTCAATAATTCAACAAGTCATAAAAAAAATTAATTAAATTTAAGGAATTTTATGGATGAAAAGGGAAATGAAGTAAGTACTACATGCGCCACCTAGTAGGTGAAAAAAAAAATAATTAATTATTTTCTCGCTCCCTCCTTTTAAGGGGTGATAGGAATCTGTCCCAACAGCTAATTTTATTTTATTCTATTATCTACTGAGGATTTATATGGGGTTAGAAGGAGATAGAGTTTTACAAAAAATTAATTAAATAATAGAAATTTCTGTAGTCGTTTTTTAGTACTGCGCGCTTGCTCAGATTAAAGCTGTTCGAAAGCTTATTTTGAGTGTCCGGCAGGGTACCTAACTTAAATATAAAATTTCAATCCGGTAGCTCAATTCCTTCCAATGCTAAACACACACACACACACACACACCAATTTGCGGGACCCACTTTTTTGGACTCAGGGGACCTCAAAACGTGTATATCCATCAAAATCTAGACATAAAATTTTTGACATGTTCGCCAATACTTTCTCTATATATTTCATATATAGAGTAAGAGAAAGTAAAAAAGTATTTGATTTTATTATGAATTTTCAGTGGGCAAATTATTATACTTTAACACTTTATTTAGTAAACTTAATTCAAAATTTTCAAAAAATACATTTTCTTTTTCTTTTTCTGAAAAAATCGAAAAAAACTGAAAAAGTGCATCAGTAAAGTACTCTTTGGTCGATTTTGTTCAAAAGCTTCGTGTCACGTCCCATGGGGGCGCCTAAAACTTAAATTTAAAATTTCAACCTCCTAGCTGTTTTCGTTCTTGAGATATTTTGTTCACAGGCACACAGACAGACAGACAGACCATGTCGGGAAAACCACTTTTTTGGATTGAGGGGGCCTCAAAAAGTGTATATCCATCAAAATCTCGACAACGAATTTTTGACATGAATCCAATACTTTCTCTCTATATATATTAACCTATATATAGAGGTAAGAGAAACTAAAAATTAAAATTTTTCATAATGTAACATCTTTTTTATTGTTAATGTTATTTTTGAAAAAAAAAAGATACAAGTCTAAGATTTAACATGTCCTAATTACTAGGAACAAAGTCCTTTAAGGCGGAATTGTCAGCTTAATTAACTTCATTTGTCTTAAAAGTGATGGGTCTATTTTCGCTTAAATAAATTTTTATTTTTTTTTTGTTCAAGTTTTGTTTCTTTTGAAGGGTTTGTTCTTAAGGCGTGAAAGTAAAAGAATCAATCGAGAGAAAATTTAAGATCCAATTAAGACGAAAAATATTATATAAATAATTTATCCATCTTAAAAAAAAGAAGATAATTCGATCAAAGGGAAATGAATTCAAGCTTTAACACTTTTACTGTTAAGGCGTCTACACACATAACTGCAAGCTTGACAAGCATGCACGTGCAATCTTTTGTACAAGCAAACTGTGGCGTCTGTAGGAAAATTTCGCGCAAGTATTTTAATTGTGCAAGCCGCTTGATGCTCGATTGAATTTTAATCATGCACAAGCATATTTGTGAAAGCAAAACTCTCCGCCATTTTATAGACGTCTTGACATTTGATATTTATTTAATATATATTAATTCATTTAAAATTTAAATTTAAATATTAATATTTATTGTGTCTCTGTTTAAAGCAAGTGAGTATTTGTTGTTATCTTCGAATAAATAACCTCCCGAGTTTGACATTTTTAGGTTAATTTTCGGCATAAGCTGTTGCTTGCACAAGCATGCTTGTGCCGTTTGGAATTTGTGCCCGCTTGTACAAAAAGATTGCACATGCATGCTTGTCAAGTTTGCAGTTACGTGTGTAGACGCTTTTACATAATAAATCAACCAATTTTTTTTTTTAAGGAAAAGAGGTCAAATTACTGCATAAAATCTCTCATGACCTATTAAAAAAAGATTCCCCGTTGTTTATTCCTGGTGCATTTTGCGCCAATCCCAATACTGTTGATATCTATCTCAATTTCCAACGACCCGGTACTAATGTTTGAAGTTCACTCAAAATCGGTAGTACGATCTGAACATGGGTGTCGCCAAGGTGGCAGCATTCATAAAATTACTGAATTTTTCGGAGATAGTGATTATAAAAATTGACTTAAAACTAATATTTTCCGATCGTAACAACTTTATACTACATGTATAATATTAAAGTACACACTTTCCTGGGGGTCGAGACAGTAGATTACCGGATGTAGGCTATTGACCAGACACTAATTTCATCGTTTTAATTAAAAGGAGATTTTTTTATCTTCAAATTAACTTATTAAAAAAAAAGCTAAGAAAATATTTTTTTCTTCTTTCCGTCGTCTCATAAATAAAACATTTAACGTCTATAACTTGATAGCAAGCAACACAGACCTGGTCCTTGTTTATTTATTTTTTTTTTTTTTTTAATTTGCATATCGCAATGCTCCCTTAAATAAATATCTTCTTATTAATGCGTTGGGATATGTTTACATGACCGTCAATGAAACTACATTTTATTTTTTTATTTATAGGTTATATAATTAGCTCGAATTAAGTTCACAATCACGCTTTGTTTATTAAATAGCATACGTAAAAATAACGGCAGGTGTTCGCGCCAAGGACCTACTAATCATAGTGTGCTAGGGGCCAGAGTTTCTCGTCCTGAGTGTAATATAGGCCTATATTTCCAATTAATCGAATAAATAAAAGAAAAATCTGGTGTGACTGGCGCACAGCACACAACTTTCTCTTACCTTCGGTAATCGAAAGTTGTGTACTGTGCTTGTCACACCAGATTTTTTGTGTCGACATGTATTTAGTTCCCGGCAGTAGGGAATATTTGAATTCAGATGTAAAATTTATAAGTATGGGAAAATATTTATATTTTGTAACCATGGCAACCATTTCTCCTATCTTTTCTATGGAGTACAAGAGTAAAGTGGTCTTCAAACAATTTTGAGGGCAAAACGAGAATATACATTTGAAAGAGCATCTAAAAAATAATTGATTTTTGAATTTTAATCAAAATCGTTAGAGCGAATTTTGAGAAAATCGAAAAAAACTGAAAAAGTACATTAGTAAAGTAAGGTAAAGGCACCAGTAGTGGACCATTTAAGAAAATTCTTTATTAATTTTCAGCACAGAATTTTTATTTTAATAAAGAAACTGCTGGTGGAAGGCTTAAATTATTCACTGATATTTCTTTATTAAGAATATATAAGATACACTTTTATAAAGTTTTCCATTTTAAATAAATAAATATAAAACCATCTTAATTCGTTGGAGCTAGTAGTGGACCGTCTAAAACCTAATAATAGACCATGTTCAGCGCCAGTAGTGGACCCTCATCAATTAATTTTAATTTAGCCATTTAACTTGTTAGATTAAATGACTATGAGGATAAATGGATTAAAACGGGATAATAATGTCAGGGACGTCATTTGACAGAGGGGGGGGGTAGGGGCATGTTCCCCCCCCAAAGCTTTGGAAAAAAATAGTAAATTCTGAGCTTAGCTCCTACATACAAACAAACTCACTCTCTCTCTCTCTCTCTTTATAAATAAGTATAGAAGATGTTCTAGATAAAAATATAGAGGTATATAAAATATATTATCTGTTTAAATGTACTTTTTTCAAGAGCCCTTTTTCGCTTGAATTTTCTTCATTCTTTAGTTTCCTTTCAGTAGCTTTTTCTATCTTCAACTGTTCAAGATCTTGCTTTTTCTTCAAATTCTTTTTTAAATATTCCTGGGGAAGCATTCCTGAAACTACCGAAAGTATTCTTTCTGATGCTTCAATAGTTTGCATCAGTGACTCAGAAACAGTGAACTCATTACATGAAGGCCTTTCCTCGAATATCGGCTCTTCCAAGAGTACATTAGTTTCTCTCTCTTCAGTGCTGACTTGGTGGATGAATCTAGCTCTATTTTAGTTTTCTTCCAAAATAAGTATAAAGATAAGTCATGAGGATCTCCGGACCATGGACTGCATGTTGGCACAAATGAGTTTATTTTATCTGTGCCTATTTTGTCCTCTATAAATTTTAAACCATCTTTCAGATATTTAACCCGTAGATTTTTGGACATGTTATATTGATCATCTTTTCTTTTATTTTTAGTTTATTTTTTTCATTTTGGCCATTTCATTTTTGCATTTTATTAGTGGACCATATCATAAACTAATGGTGGACCATGGGGTCTACTACTGAAATACGGTTAGTTAGCACTATAACTATTAGGTCTACATAATTTACTGGCTGCCAGAACATCATAATTAACATTATAAAATAAAAATAAAAAATTCTAATTAATTCAGAAATGGACCGCCCCGGTCCATTTCTAGATAATCTGTAAGATTAACATACCAGTAATGGACCACCCCCTCCCTACTGTTCAAGATAAGGTTACATAGTAAAATATCGACTATTATCCTAGTTTATTATTCTAAGAATAAATATATATATAAACTTTCCTTTAAATATTTTGTGGTTGGTTAATATTTTAATATAGACAGCCAGCGATCCTTAACCAAAATAACTAGGAAAGAGCAATGTATAGTATGTCTTGCAAAACGCTGGACATAAAATGCGATAAAATGATAAAGTGATGAAGCGAGCATGCGCAAACTGCAAGATCAAGAAGCCAGATAACGTAACTTGAATATTCATATAAAATCAACGCTGCAAAAAATACCTAATCCTTATTTTATCAAAATCTCTGCCAAAAGGTCCATTACTGGTGCATGGTCCATTACTGGTGCCTTTACCTTACTAGTACTCTTTGGCCGATTTTGATTAAAAGCTTATTTTCACGGTCCCGGGGGGTGTTTAACTTAAATATAACATTTCAACCTCCTAGCTCAATTCCTTCATGCTTAAAATTGAACACACACCCACCCACACACACACCCACAGACAGACCATGTCGCGAAAACCACTTTTTTAGATTAAGGGGACCTCAAAACGTATATATCCATCAAAATCTCGACATCGAATTTTTGACATGAAACCAATACTTTCTCTCTATATATATATTACATATATACATAGGTAAGAGAAAGTAAAAATACTCAGCCCATCTTCAATACAGATATTCCCTGGCCGATTTCATTCAACAAACTACCGTATTTTAAGCAAAACTTCAGTTTAATCGGTTATCAAGTTTTTAATTTTTCGACCAGTTTGATTCGTGAGTTGATTGACTTAATTTTTAAACTTTGTAAAAATTAATTTACCGACCCCTATCTTGCTTCAATCAACAAACAATTTATCTGTGCAAAACGTCAGGTTAATTGGATAACAGCGAGGTGACCTTCATCGAGCCCAAATATCAATTAAGGAAAATGTTTTATATGCAAAAACCGAAACTTTTTAAAATAATTTCGGGAGCTGACAATGTCATTTGAATTCAAGATTGTTACAGATGTAAAAACCTTTATAATCTTAGCAAGTGAATTGTACCTGAAGAAGGCCACAGAATGAGTGGCCGAAACTTTGTAATATTTACAAATAAACAGCAGCTAAACCGAGTGTCAGATTCTTTTATTAATGATAACAACAACTGTGAAAGCCTAAACTCCAAAATATATCATTAGGTATCCAATGATTTAAAAAATATTAATCGGTATGCCTGGGATCCGAACCCGCGCCCCGCGGCTTTAAGACTATCAATATTGGCATGTGTCAACATCTCTAGTTTCTCGACTACGTGGGGACGTGGCCGAGAATCTAGAGATGTTGGAGGGGTGGGGGGAGGGGGAATTCGAATCCTATAATCAAAATTTTAATTCAAATACAAATGGCAGTCAGAAAGGTTTCATCCATTCGTAAAATTTGAATTTATCAATTCAATTACTTAAATAACTTAACCGAGAAGAGGTATCAATTTAAAATAAACATTTCC
Source organism: Euborellia annulipes (assembly GCA_023213315.1). Lineage (NCBI taxonomy): Eukaryota > Metazoa > Arthropoda > Insecta > Dermaptera > Anisolabididae > Euborellia > Euborellia annulipes. Next base: position 10,657 of record JAKCPI010009464.1, on the reverse strand, counting down.
CCGGGAAGTCCAGAGTGTGGAAACTTCTACAAAATTACGCAGTCTGATTTTTCGATATAAGCAACCGTTGAATTGAAAGCAACACAGAAAATATGCAGATGATATAGCAGAAATTTTATATTGCTTATTCCTAGGGAGAGGTTGCTATCGTTATTTAATTTCAATTGATAAAATTAAAATACACTATTACACATGGGGTTTATAAAATTGATATTTTATCTCTCCCCCCCCATCCTCTTTGAATTTGATATTCTATTTACAATTTATTTGGGATTATTTTGAATAAATTTTCTTTCTCTTTTCCATAAGCCAATAGATATAAATTTTCATTCATATTTTACTCACATTACAAAAAGAAGATTATTTTATTATAAAAAAGAGAGAGGGAAAATTTATTCTCCATTTTCTGAATGTAAAAAAAAATGATTCAATGAATGAAAGAGAATAATAGAGTAACTAAACTCGCTATTATTAAAAATATTTTAGAGTTCGTTGGCCCTGTATGCTTTGATCTTTGGAACAAATGAGATTTATGTATTTCTATTTTTTTTTTTTTTTTTTTTTTGTTGGAAACTTTTACAAGTTTGAGGTTGATAATAAACATGCAGTACAGTAGGTCTATATGCACATAACAAACAACGCTTCCGTCTTCTTCAAAGGGGCAAAGTCGGGATTTTCATAAAAACTAAGGACAATTAAAACAAATGCCAGTATATTTCGTATAATTTATTTAGAAAAGTTTTAAAGTTAGTGCCAACCAATATCGATGACCTTAAAAGCTAAGGGGTGTGGGTTTGGATCCTAGGCAGATCAAATGGTATAAATAAATGTTCCTGGATAATGTATCATAAATAAATGTTATAAACGGCTACTGGTAAATGGTTTGCCACCTGGTGGATAAAATTGAAACTACTCAAACCGGGTCAGTGTTATAAGTGAGTTGTAGAAAACAAAAATTTGCCACCTGGTGGATAAAATTGAAACTACTCAAACCGGGTCAGTGTTATAAGTGAGTTGTAGAAAACAAAAATTTGCCACCTGGTGGATAAAATTGAAACTACTCAAACCGGGTCAGTGTTATAAGTGAGTTGTAGAAAACAAAACCGTTCTTTACAATTATATTTATTTAGAGTATTTTTTTTTTTAATAAAAAGTTTAATATTTAAAGATGGAAAGTACTGAAGGTTCGTGAGAGTACGATTTTCTTGCAAATTATGCAAATAATTTTGATATTATTCAATATAAAACATCAAAATTGAATTCTACTTATAATAATAATAGTAATATATATTGGTAATATCAGTAAACAAATGGATTTGTTTACATATAGTAGCATGGGCGTACCCACGATCAAATCTAGGGGGGGGGGGGGGCATGGTCAGATCATGGCCGTCCAGGGTGGGGCAGATCATGGTCGTCCAGATTGTGACATAGCTATTTTTTATATAGAGGGGTAAAGCCTTCGAATTAAAGGCCTAAAAACCCTCGAGTCCTAACAAAAAGAATCATTCCCCGTCGCCAACCACCAATTTTGTTTCGTTTCATCACTTTATAAACATTTAATTTTTTTTTTGTTGCTTCTGGGGGGGGGGGGGCAGCTGCCCATGTATAGTAGTGATCCAGCACCCGACCTGTTTTGACTAGTTTCAACTTTGCTCACCAGTTGGCGTAGCTGCAACTCCCAATTACCAATACAGTGGGTGGCCAAATTATTATACATATTTGAAAAATCATCTTTTATATTTTTTTAAGCGTTTAACAAAACCAACGTTACAGTTTCATTTGTAATTTTTTTATAGTTTAGGAAGAAAAATAAAAAATATTAGCCTAAAATAAAATTTAGGGTTTTTACAAAAACTGGATTTTTGAAAAATGGGTTTTCTTTTTTGAACTTTTCTATGAAATTGGTTTTGATTTTTTTCGGATAAAAAAACGTCAAATTTTGATAGAAATTTTTAATTTTTTTTCAAAAAAATTAATTAAACTTTGAATAATCGAATCATCCTACGTCGAAAGGCATCTTCCTCAAAACTTTGATTGCTAGTCCCAAGCAGCATTTAAAGTTTAAATGACTACACTGTTACCTTGAAGTTAACTTTAAAGTAATTTTTACCAGAGAGCGCAACGTATTTATATCGGTATGATTACCGGATAATTCCCAAAGTGGGGAATAGGATTGTGGTCTTTTTTACTACACAAAAACTTTAGCTGGAACGGTAATAATCACGTTACAGATTCGTAATAGGTACATAATGGTTACGTGAAGGTTTGGTAATTTTTCCCAATTATTCGATAGTTGAACCTCGGCTTTCCATTCGTTTATATTCGGAAATTATTTTAAAGAAATGGCATCATGCAAGTTTATCAAGAAATATGTCTATTTTAATGGCAAAAGAAGATGGCCGAAAAATGTTAAATTTTATTCACAGGCGAAAGAGGACATGGATTGGAAGAAAATACAAACGCTCGAAATTTTTTTGATAAATATAATGATTATACTTCTAATAAAATTGTGCGCCCTAACAAATATGTAGTTTTACGAATATTTTTTTATAAATGTCAAAATAAATAAAACCAACATTTTCAAAAAAACGGCTAATAATCATGTTTAATTATTTTGGTAGGTACAAATTTACATAAGTTTGTAAGTAATGGTCTTTATTTATCATAAATTATTGTTTATTTCATTAATTGGCAGGTTATTATTATTTAACCATTATACAATACGACATCTTTATTTAAATATTACTTTAAAGTATTATTTTTCACTTTTAAGTCATTTTGACTATTTTTATAGTAAGAATTCCTTAAAAATAATACTGAAGAGACATTTTTACTCTACAGTGACAAATATTACCTTTTAGTTATTTTTATAAGTCATTTTAGGTTAGACTTACTTATAGGTTATATTAAAGGGTTTTTTTTATGGGAAAATAACTTCAGAAATTACGTCGGAATTTTATCACTTTTACCGTAACAAAGTGGTGGCTGCTACTTGATTTTATTACTTGAAAGTAATTTTTATTTTAAAGTAATATTTGCCACGGTAGCGCTACTAACATTTTTACTCTTGAGTAACAAAAACTTATAAGTAAATTCTTTGAGTAAATTTCACCAAATATTTACCTATGAATATTACCATTAGGTAGACAACTTTGAAGTTTAATTTCGTAGTAAAAATAACGTTATTTTTCCTGTGCTATTTACTTTAAAGGGAATTATTACTAAAAAGTTCCATAAATAAGTTTAATTAACTACATTTTTCCTCTCCAAAAGTAAAAAAAACTTTATGCTAGTAATTCTTACGGAAAATGCTGCTTGGGGTGGCCTATTAAAATCAATTTAAATCAAGATCAAAAAAATACAGATTCGGACTCATTTATTAGAGTGAGATGGATAGCTGAGTAGATCTGTCGTGCGCATGCCGCCGGAGAGATAGCACGCGCATTGCTTGGCACTGAAAAATTTTTCTATATTGCTCCTTTAAAATTTTTTATTTTCTTTTTTTTTCTTTTTGAACATATTGTGCCCTTCTAATCGAATAACATGGGATTGACAGCTACAGATATAGAAAAAATTAAAGGTATTTTCAACGACCAGTTCTTACAAAATATTGTTGAAAAAATTACCCTAAACCTGGAAAAAAAATTTGAAGAAAAATACCAAAAAGAAATTGATGGCCTTCGTAAAGAAGTTGATGAACTACAGAAATTTAAAAATGAAATGGAAAAGGCCATTGATGAACAGGAGCAATCTTCAAGATCTCAAAATATCCGAATATTTGGTGTGGCCTCTGATGGAAAAGAAGACCCCGGGGATGTTCGCAAGAAGGTCTTGAAAATTTTTAATGAAAACATGAAGCTCAAAATAAACAATTCACACATTCAAAAATGTCATCGTGTGGCTTCAAGAAATCCCAGAGGGAGTCATCCTGCAATTCTTGTGAGATTTCAATCCGATTTTGAACGCTCGCTGGTAATAAAAAGTCGCAAGTTACTAAAATCTACAGGGATTCAAATTAAAGAAGACCTAACGAAGCGCCGACTGAAACTACTGGAAGCTGCTTCGAGGAAGCTACCGAGGAATGCTGCCTGGAGCCTGAATGGCGCCATATACGTCAGGAAAGCAGATGGGAGTGTTCTCCGGATTCTCGACGAGGCTGATCTCGGCGATATTTAGGGGTGATGTAGACTTAAAAAATAGAAAAAATAAAAAAAAAGGAAAAAGATAAAAAAAAAAAAGTTATATGAATAAATAAAACAATTACGGGTAGCAGGCATATTAATATAAAATAAACTATATAAATTTCAAATTTTTTAAATTCCAAAAAGGCTACTAAAACTATATCAAATTTTCTTTTGTTTTTTAATTATTTTAATTGATATTTCGCTTTAAAACTTTCCCAAAATAATTAATTAAATAAAAATAATATATAAGTAGCTGATAATAAGCTTCCATATAATTTTGAATTTTTATGGGAAATATAATTATTCTATAAATATTAATTATTAATTTAAAATGGGAACTGAGTGAAGAATTTTAAAGTGATAATTGTCTTCAATGTACAAATCATAATGAGATATATAGATCTCAATTAATTTCATGAATTATCTTGTTATTTTATAAATTATTAACTCAGTATTATTCAATAAACACTAACTCAGTGCTTTGTAATTAGACTTGAGAAAAAAAAGAAAAATGAATAAATAATGTTTAGATTTCGTTGAAGGAGGAATCTAACGTTTCGATTTAGATTAAACACTTATTCAGTGCCATATGAACTGGATGTCTGTGAGCGCTTTGAATAAAACTAGCGCTCATTTTATTGGTTCTATCGACTAATCCCCTTCCCTTCCCCCCCCCACTTTTATTTTGATTGTCTTAATATTTGTTTAATTTATTAATAGTTTAATATTGTATTGTTTCTTTTTCTCTTATTTAAATTTGAATGTACATGACTGGTCTTGAGGAGTGAAACATGCCCTTCAGTATTGCGCATATTAACACTAGATCGCTTTTATCAAATTTCTCACAATTTGTTGATCATATGGGACGGTCGGCTTATGATGTCATGGGGGTGACGGAGACATGGCTGCGCCCTGAGATTGGTGATGATGCTCCTAGCTTGAATAACTATACCTTTGTTAGGCAGGATAGACTTGGGAGAAGAGGCGGGGGTGTTGGAATTTTTATTAAGCGAGGCCTTGAATTTGACATTCTTTGCTCTGAATCTGCTGACCACATTGAACATATTTGGATAAAAATTAAGCTCTTAAATGAAATATTGGTTGTGGGTATTGTATACAGGCCCCCTGGGTCAAATTACAATTTGTTTTTTGATAGTTTTGAAAATACTCTCTCTCTTATGTATCTCTCCTATACTAATATCGTATGTGCTGGAGATTTTAATATAAACATGCTAGACAGTGGCATGGATGCGAGTGCCACTCTCACTAATATTGCTAACACATTCAAATTGAAACAACTAGTTTCCGAGCCAACCCGTATAACTGACAAATCATTATCACTTTTAGATTTGATTTTTACTAATATTGATGATATTCTGGAGTGTGGGACGTGCGATGCTCAAGTCTCGGATCACTTATTGATTTTCTGCATAATTAATTTCAAAGGTTCTCTGCCTGTCCCCGAAAATTTTACTTATAGGCCTTTTAATACAATAAAACTTTCAAACTTTTTTAATGATTTAAATAGATTGCCTCTGCACAAAATTTTTTACATGTCTAATATAGATGATAAAATTAAATTTTTGAATAATCAAATTTTAGAGTTGTTTGATGCCCATGCGCCTATGAGAGAGTTTCAGGTAAATCACAGTATCAAATATGCTCCATGGCTTACGGATTATATTAAAGATTTAATAAAACTAAAAAATAAGTCATTAAAAACATATAAAATTACTCATCTTAAGCACGACTTTGAAAAATATAAAAAGTTAAAAAATCTTGTTACTAACGCGGTTCGCTCTAGTAAAAAAATATATCTTAATAATAAATTGAAACATTCAAGTAACAAAGAGCAATGGAATGAGCTTAAAAAGCTTAACATATGCCGTAGTAGAGAGAATAGGATCCCTCAAAATTTGTCTAATGCTGATGCTATAAATAAATTTTTTATCAATTCAGTAAAAAATAATGATAAGGTAGACTCGAATTTAATTAATTACTACAAAAATAACAAAATGAATAATATTAATGAATCTTTAGAATTTGTAAATGTAGATGAAGAGGAAATCTATAAAATTGTCATTAGCATAAAATCGAAAGCTTATGGTAGAGACAAAATTAATATTACTATGATTCAATTATGCATGCCATATATATTGCCATTTTTAACACATATAATAAATATGTGTATAGAAAACTCATATTTTCCATCTGAATGGAAGCATGCCTTTATAATTCCCACCCCTAAGGTGAAACAACCAAAAGAGTATGGTCAATTAAGATCGATTAGCATTCTTCCTGCACTCTCAAAAATTCTTGAAAAGGTTTTAGAAACCCAAATTAGAAACTTCATTAATCAAAACAATATCCTGCCCTCAAAACAATCGGGCTTCAGACCTGGTTACAGCTGTGCCACTGCACTGGCGGATCTGGTCGATGATATTCTAAGGGCTCAGGATAATAATAAATTAAGTTTACTTATTTTACTTGATTATACCAAGGCGTTTGATATGTTGAACCACCAAATTCTTCTAGCCATCCTTTCTCACCTTGGATTTGGATTAAGTGCGATAAGTTTGATTTCCTCATTCTTGAGCGATAGAAAACAACAGGTGGTTTTGGGATCTACCTACTCGGAGAGTGCGGATGTAGGGACTGGTGTTCCACAGGGGAGTATACTTGGGCCGCTATTATATACTCTTTATACATCAAAATTCCACGAATCCTTAAAAACGTGTGAGTATCATTTCTATGCAGATGATACTCAGCTATACTACTCTTTTAACTATCAAGAAGCTGAGACAGCTATTAAATTGATAAATAAGGATCTAAAAAATATATACGATACTTCCTTGCTTCATCACCTTCAGATAAATCCAAAAAAATGTTATTCCGTTTTATTTGGGGGAAGGAAGAATGAATTTGTATTAGATAATTTTAATATAAACATAGGTGGAACCCCAATTGAAATCTCGGAGAAATGCAGGAGCCTCGGGGTCATAATTGACTCAAATTTGAAATTTAAAGAAAATATTACCGAATTAAGTCGTAGAGCTTATGCCTCACTAAAAATGATTTTTTCTCATAGGCGCTATTTGGGTGTGGAAACAAAGAGAACATTATGCGAGTCTCTTGTCCTCTCGCATTTTAATCATTGCGACGTGGTATATGGTCCATGTCTGAATGGTGGGGAGAGGCGGAGAATTCAGAAGGTGCAGAACTCGTGCCTCCGCTTCATTTATGGACTGGATTGGGGGTCGCATGTCTCGCATAAGCTCCGGGATGCTGGTTGGTTGGATATGGTCGGTAGAAGGCAACATCACCTCGCCTGTTTGTGCCTTAAGATTGTCAAGTTTGGGACACCTCCTTATCTTCTTGCCAGGTTGGAGTATCGCACTGATGTGCATCATCTTAACTTAAGGAGAAGGAACACTATATCGATACCGAAACACCGGGGTGAAAAATTTAAGGGTTCCTTCTCTTATAGCGCGGCCAGGTGTCTGAACTCTTTGGCAGATTTTGATTTGACCGTCTCCTACAATGTCTTCAAAAAAAATTACAAGGCATATCTCCTCAGCAAGTCATGAGCAGCTCAATAATTTATTTTTATATTCCCTTCCATACCCCCCTCCCCTTCCCTTTTTATATATGGAATAAATTAATATCCAAATTGAGGCCTCATCAGTTTCCAAAATAAGGAAAACTGCTTCAAAGGACCTTTGTACCTCCAATTCTTTCTTATAAGCTAAATATTTGTGAAATGGAAAAAAAAAATAAATATATATAAATTATGTATAAATATTACAAATGTATTTTGGAGGACATAAATAAATATTATTATTATTATTATTATTATATTAAATAAATATTATTATTATTTTTTTTTTACAAGAATATAAGAAATATGGCTCTAAGAAAGGTCTTAAACTTTAAATTATCAAACCACCCTTTTGAATTTCAGTTGAAGACATTAAAGGAGAGGGGGATGAATCGATATACAATTAGTGACTGTTTAACTTTGTCGAATTTCAACATAAACATACAGACAGACACAATCCTTATGCTTATTATCATAGACAAATATTAATTCTTGACTTGGGCTGGGGATTTAGGGAATATTGCACTCTGGTTTTGGATCCCTCTATCTAATCTTATTATGGTCCCGAGTGGAGGGAGTGTAAACATATTGACGATGTTGTCATCTCCGTATAATGAGTGGGAAAAATAAACACCTACGAAATATATTTTAACTCAAATAAAATATGACCGCAAGTGGCGAATTTAGACATTAAGCAACTCAAGGTGTTTAATAATTTCGGGGCTTTCTAAATTTATTAGAGGTCAATATAACCTAGTAGTTCTAAAAATTTAAAAAATGAAATAGGTATATTAGTTTTCCAAATTTGACTAAAAGACCAACTTAGAACCTCCTAGCTTTGTGGGGCCTCTTAATAAAATACTCTTTATTATATATATATATTATTATGAGGAATATATTCTGTATCAAATGAGTAGCCTGAAAAATGAAAAGAAAAAATTTTTACGCATTGGTGTGTCAAGCGCCAGCTACCGAGATTTGAGAAAATCAACAATAAAGTTTTTTGTTTTCATTGGATTATATATAATTTTTGTTGTCAATTGTGCAAGTAACATTAAATATAAATTTTTTTTTAGGACATATTTCATAAAAAATACTATTAATTATAGCATTTAAAACAATATTCCGTGCTTAACTCAATTTTTAATTTTTTGGCTTTTGACACACTAATGCATAACAGGGTCCATATAGGCTATATGTTAATATATATTTAGATAGGAAGTATTGGATTCATGTCAATTTCTATTTCAAAATTTTGATGGAAATACCCGTTTTGAGGTCCCCCCGAGTCCAAAAAAGTGGTTTTCGCAACCTGGTCTGTCTGTATGTATGTGTGTGTGTTCACTTTTAAGAATGGAGGAATTGAGCTACGAGGCTGAAATTTTATATTGGCAATATTTAAGTTGGACAGCCTCCTGGAGCATGAAAATAAGATTTTAAACAAAATCGGCCAAAAGGTTCTAGTACTTTACAAATGTACTTTTTCATAAAATTCGCTCTAACAATTTTGATTAAAATTCAAAAATCAATTATTTTTTAGATGCTCTTTAAAATGTATATTCTCATTTTGGCATTGAAATCTTCTGAAGGACACTTTACTCTTGTACTTCATAATAGAAATGGTTGCCATGGTAACAAAATATAAATATTTTCCTCTGTTTATAAATTTTATATCTTCAATTCTATCTACTGTCGGAAACGAAAATTATGTCGACTCAAAAAATCTGATGTGACAAGCACAGATCACAACGTTCGACCAGTCACACCAGATTATTTTTAGTTTCGGTTATTCTGGCACCTTGTAGGTTCCAAAACAAATAAAGGGTATCCCATATTCCTACCTATTTCTTTATTTATTAATAATTATTTAAAAAAAAAATTTTAAACCCTTTTTCAGCTACAGAGGCCATTAGGGGTTATTAATTTATATATATAATATAAATACATTGCTACCGTAGGCTACCGGGAGGAGAGAGGTGCGTTCCACACGCTGATTGGTCAGGGTCACCAATCCCGCGCTTGGCATTGCTTAACTGCAACGTTTGTGGTGACTGTGGCTCTTCTCCGCCCTTCCCCCCTTCCCCATATTTCAATTTTCTTTTGAATTATTTGAAAAAAATTTGCCATCCCCCCCAAAAAAAAAATAAATCCGCCCTTTGGAGTGTTCTCGGGAATCGCTTTTGTGTGTTGGTGGACCTTCTATTTTTAAAATGAATTAGAGAGTAGAGAAAGAGAGAAGTGCCCGTTCTGTTGTTACAAAATGAGAGAGAGGGTGGGTGGTCCATTTGAAAGATAGCGAACAAGCACGATGATATTGTATTCATGTTTATTATCCCGTTATGTGATAAGTTTTAACTTTTGACCTTTTATCAGAACTGACTGCTTTACAAGGTCTGATAATAATAAGAGAAGGGGGCGGACAAAAGGCGATCTCTAAATCTTGAAATCTATTATGGGCCTAGTTACATGAGATGTCGAAGAAATAAAAAAGCTAAATACCAGAGATAACTTTCAGAAAAAAATCATCCCTTCTTCAGGACGATCTCATGGGGTAACCTCCAACCCAATTCATTGCTTTGCTGATGACAGTACCCTGCACTCAGTCAGGACTGGTGAAACCTCATCCACTGGTCGTCTGGGGGCTGTGTCGTCGATAAATGATGATCTTGGTCTCTTGGAGGAATGGAGAAGCCTCCAATCAAGTAAAATTCAATTCCCAAAAAACCCAATGTTGTTTAATTTCTAGACAAAAAAATAGGATTTGCCACTCCCCTTATTTACAGCAATAATAGTCTCGAGTTCAAAGATTCATTTTCTGTTCTGGGAGTGACGATTACATCTGATCTCTCCTGGAGCCACCACATCTCTTCTG